>JASVEL010000674.1:0-212427 GCA_032618575.1 Nicotiana noctiflora
CCGCATACTTTTGTCATGCGGTCAACTATGTAAATCCTTTGAATGCAGACTCTTTGATCCTTTACCCATGGGGGCCGCACTGATTTGTCACGCGGCCACGTGGGATTGTTTCCTTGAACATTTTCTCCTCTGGTCTTCATCATTGCAGACCGCACAATAGCTGCGTGGGGACTTTGCCTTGAACAGTTCTCTCTTTGATCTTCATCATTGCGTACCACTTCAAATCAGTGCGGTCCGCGCAGTAAAAGCTTGGGCTGGGATGTTCTCTGAATCGACCTGTGCGGCCGCACACCAAAATAGTGCGGTCCGCATAGGCTTCTTTTTGGTCCCTCTACTTCTTCTTTGACGCTTTGCCGGTTTCACTCCTTTTTTAGCCGCTTTGATGGTATTCATCCTTTTGTCGCTCAAACCTACAAAATAGCGCACTTGTAAGCAATTCAAGGCCAGTTAAACACATTTTATGCACAAAGCTCAGGCAAGAAGGGGTTTAAAAGCATGAAAAATTCCTAGTTATCAAGTATTCAGTGGCCTATGGGTCTTAGACCGTGTGGTCTTATGTAGGAGTCTCGTGGGGTAACAAGAGTTGAGGTATTGTGGTGCTACAGTAAAGAGAATATTAAATTTAAGATGAATCAGAAAGGAAATTGGGTAAATGGAGTAACTTGTTAATAAACCGAAACGGTATGATAAGGATACGATTAACTCCTAGTATGTGTTCGAAGTAATGAGTCTTGCAGATATGGTGCAACAAAGCTCTTGAGTGCTGGCAGTTGCGTAGCTCGACGTGGGGTAAAAGGATTCAGTCCTGGCAGTTAAACTTATGCAATGAATTGGAAGAAAGAGTTTGCAACAGTGTGATATGGAAAATATACTTTCCTATAAATTACTTTGTATACAATACTTCCTAGCTTCTAAGGAATAGTCCGTATTAGGTACTGCTCGGGGAATAGTACATCGGTTGTGTCCATTCAGGATTTGATAGCATATATTAAATGTATCACCGCGGGTGTGATTGATTGCTTGAGTTCAGACCTAAATATGTGTGTGGCTGACCGTTTTGAGCATGGTGACTTGAGGTGCTCCATGAGTTATAGTACTTGGATAGAATCATGAGTCGTGGCAAGGCCACGTGATGTTATGACATTTCGAGGAGGATTCAGGTACTCTAATTCTATGATGTGAGACGAGATCTCAGTTATGTGTTGTGATGGAATTGAGGAATTTGAATTACAGCTCTTTTGTGTGAGTCAGTTGTCATGATTCGAGTGTGTTCAGATAATTTCTTATTGGATCCTGTGTTTTGCTCGTCGTGGCTTAGGCCAATGAGGAGGTGTCATATTACCATTGTGGTGTGTTATAATAGAAATGATCGTTGGAGTCTTTAGTGAGTGCGAACATTCGTGATTTCAGCTAGATAGAAAGGTGATATCGAGGTTTGGCTCCGAAATCCATTGTAATATCAGTCAAAAGAGAAATGGCTTCATAAATGGTTGATCTGAGGAATTATTACGGTTTAGCCCGTGTTTTATTTATTGTTGGCAGTATATGAATGTGTTGGAATTTGGCCTAATGGCTTATTTGCTTGAATAAAGAATTATATCTGCAGAATTATATAGCTAATGTGCTCAACTAAGTAGTGGTAGCACGGGAAGGTGCATGATGTGTTATACAAGTTATTTAAGACTACATCATTGTAGTTCTCAGCACGTTCGAGGACGAACGTATGTTTAAGTGGGGGAGATTGCAACGACCCGACCGGTCGTTTTGAGCTCCGACGCGTCATTCAGCAAATTGAGGCCATGAACAGCTTCATCTCAGGTATATTGACTTGTGTGTATGGTCAGAATTAACATTCATGAAGTTTGGAGTCAAATCTAAATGAAAATTCTCATTTTGAAAGCTTAAAGTTGAAGAAATGAACTAGGATTGGAATTTTGAGTAAATGACCTCGGAATTGGGATCTACAAGTTTCATCATGCTCGTATGATGATTTTGAACTTGGGCGTATGTCCGGATTTGGTTTTTGGTTACCCGTGAGCATTTCGGCGTATATGGTGGAAGTTAGTATTTTAGAAAAATTTCATAAATTTAGGTTGGAAGGCATTTTAGAGTTATAGATGTCCATTTGGGATTCCGAGTTTGGGAATAGATATGTATGGTGATTTTGGAGTTGGGAACGCGATCGGAAGTGAATTCGGATGTCCGGAGGTCATTTTGAAGTCATTTGGCTAAATATAGGAATTTGAAGGTTTATGAGAAAATTTGACCGGAAGTGAAAATTTTGATATCGGGGTCAGAATACGATTCCGAAAGTTGGTGCAAGTCCGTAATGTCGAATGTGAATTGTGGGCAAAATTTGAGTCAATTCGGATCGATTTTGGTAGGAAATGGGATAATTAATCTCTTTAAGAAAAGCTTAAGTTTGAAAAGTCAACCCAATATTGACTTATAAGTTAGAGGGCTCGGAACTGAATTCTGATGATTCGGTAAGTTTCGGGGGATGATTTAAGACTTAGGAGCGCCATCGGAAGTAATTTTGGAGGTCCGGTGAAGAAGTTAGCCTATTTTGGCGAAGTTGGAATTTTGGCGAAATCCGATCGATATGTGATATTTTGATCAGGGAGTCGGAATGGAATTTCGACAGTTGCAGTAGCTTCGTTAGGTGATTTTTGGATATGTCTACAAATTTTTAGGTCATTCGGACATCGTTTGGTCGGGTTTTTGATCGAATGTGAATTTTGAAAGTTTAAGTTTAAGTTTGAATCGAATTCTAGGATTTAGGTGTATTTCGAATTATTTCGATTGGGTAATGCCCAATTGGCTTATTTTGATGTATTTCTATTGATTTTGATCAGATACTACACCTGTGGAGGCCGATATTCGTGGCAAGAGGGTTGTCTCTTAGCGATTTTGTACCGGAGTCGAGGTAAGTGGCTTGTCTAACCTCGTGTGGGGGAACCTTCTCCCCTATGATATTATGTGTTAATTTAAATGCCTTGTACGTGAGGTGACAGGCGTGTACATGCGTAGATTGTTGGAACCCACCTTACTTGAATTGTTCAATTCGTGATATTTCTGTTCTTAGCTGATTAAATCGTGATATTTACCTGATATTCGTTAGAAAAGCATGGTTAGATAGGATTTATCTGTCTAAGTGCCTAATTGTCTTACTTGAACTTCTTGATATTTGTTGATACCGGCTTTGGTGAAATTGTCTTGCCTTGTACGCGAGGTGACGGACGTGTATATGCATATCATTTTTCTCTATGCTTCCCTAGGGATGCGGGTTTGATTCCCGGAGTTCCTAGGGCTGCGGGTTCGATTCCCGGAGACCCAGAGATACTGCTGTAAGGACTGCGGGTTAAATTCCCAAAGATCCTGAGTTGTTGAAATATAGAGAGGGACTGTGGGTTCAATTCCCATAGGTCCTGGACTTGTTGATTTGAGTTTATGTGGTGTTGGTTACTTGTTGTCAGCTCAATCGAAATTACTTTATTGTTGCTATTTCGGACTCAATCATATTTAAACTGCTTATTATTGTTATTATCATTATGTTACTATCTCTCGGTAGGGCCTAACCTTCCTCGCCACTACTCCATCGAGGTTAGGCTTGGCACTTACTGAGTACCGCCATGGTGTACTCATACTACTCTTCTGCACACTTTTGTTATGCAGATCCAGGTACATCAAGTCAGGCTCATCTCATGTGATTTAGCAGCACTTCAGGAGACTTGAGGTATGATCTGCTACGTCCGCGGATCCGAAGGGTCTCCTTCTATTCTCATTAGTGATAGCAGTTACCTTCCCTTATTCTCGTTGTTTAGACATTCTTGATGTATAGAGCCACAGTTGTACTCTTCTTTAGTCTGTGTTGCCCGTGGGATTCCGGGTCTTGGTAGTATGCTATTTAGTGTGTTTTGGCGAAGTGTATGTGCCAAGCGGCACTTATTACATTTCTTTTATATCATTCCGCTATTATTTTGTTTCTTGTTTCATGAAATGGTACATTCTGCATCGTGTTAGGCTTACCTAGTCGCGAACACTGGGTGCCGTCATGACAGGTTCACGATTGGTGAACTAGGGTCGTGACACATGGTCGGTGTACGTTAACGAATTCCTCCCCGGCTGTCTCCATGACCATTGTGTCAGGAATTTGGCACAACTCTCGTAGTTCGTCTAAATGTGAATGAAGAAACGCGGAGCAATCCCAGGGGGTAGTTGGGTATCTTATAGGAAAATCCCTTCGAGCACGAAGCTCTCTGGAAGAACGTTGTCCACATTGAGGGGGACATGGGGTCTTTGGGCCTTTTTCCCACCATCCGAAGATGGTGGAACCCTAGAAGAGGACTCATCTTAGTCTCCCCTATTTTGTTGGCCTGGTCTTTCCATAATAACTATTTATCTAAGAATGAGGATGTCGACGACTAAAGAAACCAACTTCAAAGAAAACTCAAAGGTTCAATGCAAGAGATATGGATTTCCTTCAAAGAAGATGAAAAAAGAGAGTGAAAGGCTGATAAGTTCAAAAGATAACAGAAATTGAACCTTCTCTCTATTTATAGGGCTCAAATACACGGAAATCGAAGAGGCAGGTCTCGAAAAGGGGGCAGGAAACCAAAACGTCAAATCGCCCCCTAATCCATCTCGGGAGCATGTATAATCATGACGCATGCCGGCAGTGACGTTAGTTCAAAAAGTAGACCACATGTCAACAAATTAACAACGCCACAACAGATCAACATTTCCGCCCATTGAACACGTACGCTGCATACGTCTCCAACGAGCGGAGGGACTAACTATATGGGGCCAGATACAACTTAACTATAGTGGGCCAAATACGACCCTCCCCACGCTTACGAGTGACAGGGCACGACTCCTCTCATATGCCTCTTACAACGATGGCGTAGTTCGGGCGTACGAACGTGAGCAACGTCGCTTATGCTTGAGCGTCCCCATCAAAAGGACGTCGACCACCTCTCAATGATTTATTATTCTAATAAGAAGGCCCATTTTCTATATAAAGGGAGGCTTCCACATTTGTAAAAGACAAGGTGTTATTATATAATAATACAACTCTCTCATTTTTTCTCTATCTCTCTCAACTGTGATAAGCAATTACTCTTAAAGTTCTTTATTTTTGCAAATATTTTGACACTATAACCACGTTGATCTTATACCTAGGTTCACCATATTTGATTACGATTTACCCATTTCTTATTTTTTGCTTGTTTCAAACTTTCAAAGTAAGGATTAACTTTTGAACCAAACAGTTGGGCCAGGGCGAAGCCCGGGCTACCCTCCACTAGTTTATAAGAGAAAGTTCATGTAGAATTAACTTTTATGGTTCGGTTGGGTTGGTTATTTCTAAAAAGATTAATAAATTAATTTTTTTCAAATATTAGAATCAAATTAAAACAATTAAGTTTATGTCTTTTTTCTAAAATTTCTAAAATATAAAACATACATTACCAAATACAATTATATTCTAATATAACAATATCAAATCAATTACTCCTTGAAAAATATACTATTTAGCTAGATTTCTGTAAAGAGTATATTTTCAAAGAATAGAAAATGACAACACGATCCTTTATGTTTGAGCGCCTAAATAGTTTTGATCCTTTAAATTTGTTGAAATTGAACATCTTGGTCCCCTCAAATATTTAACATATTTTTACGGTTAAATTTAGCGAAAAATTGTAAGAAAAAGAATTTAACCAAGAGATGCTGGAAAAATATTGTCATATCACAAGCAATATTAAAAATAACATCAAATATTAGACCTAAATTAAAAAAATATAAATTTACAACTCAAATAGCTGTATCAAACAGTAGATATAGATCAAAATAGTAAAAACTGCAAATAATTGGTATCTCCAAATGTGAGTTACCAATACATATTTTTTTGGGGGGGGGGGGATTCTCGTTAAATGTGACAATTATAGTTTGATCAATATTAACAAAGATCAAAAGTGCTCATTTATAGCAAATTGAATGGACCAAAACTGCTCGAGAGTATATTTAAAGACTATTTTAAATGTACCGGTATGTTTGAGGGACCATTATTTATCATTTTCTCGGTATAAGGCGCATCCTTCTTCGTAACTCTTTAATAAAAAGTCCTCATTTGTTTCTTCCTCTTCTTTGCCGTCTTTAAAACTCAGCACTCCCCTATTCAGAATCCCGAAACTCATTTGCAGCCTCTCCAAACTCCACTGCACTTCTTCAATCCGTTACTTTGATTAGCTTCTGTTCTCTTGCAAATCCAAAAACGCTCATGGATTTCTGGCAAAAGGCTCGAAGTTTCGCTGAAGAAGCAGCAAAGCGAACCACAGAATTCACAAAAGAAGCCGCTAATCGTTCTCAGGAGCTTACCATTGGGTCCTCCAAACTCTCCGACGTCGTTCTAGAAGCTTCCAAACGATCTAAGGAATTTGCTGTCGAGGCATCCAAGCGATCCAAAGAAATCGCCGTCGAGGCTTCCAAACGATCCAAGGAAATAGCCGTCGAAGCTACCAAACGCGCCGATGTTATCGTTTCCGAAGCTTCTAAACGCGCCGATCAGATCAAAGTTGACGCTCTCAAACGCGCTGAACAGATCAAGTTTCAAATTCCTTCGGCCTCGCTTTCTCACATTGTTGACTCCTCGTCGGCTGCTCCTCAAACGGCGTCGTCTGCCCCTGCGCTTGCCGATCTCGAGAAATTTGGAGTTACTGATGATTTGAGAGAGTTCGTTAAGGGGATTACCATTAATACCTTTCAGGATTTCCCACTTGAAGGTAATTTGTTGTGCATTTCTGAATAAGAGGTGAATATGTTGTACTTCTTGAAATGGAAAAAGTATATTATTTCAATTTCGGAGTTCAATTAGATTGCTGAAAGAAGGAAAACTAACAGAAGATTGGGTCGCTGAGTTCTCTATGCTAAATGTACAAGAGAAATTCGCAGTATTGAAGATATTACTTTAGCTATGTCACAATTTCAATTTAATAATTCTGACAGGAGGAAAATGCGAAGAAGAATCCCTATTCGTGGAACTATAACTCTGGATATATAAAAAAAATTATGGCAGAAGAAGTATATAGAAGGAACTACTAGAAGCTTTAGAGATAGAATTCTAGAGAAACTAGGTGCTGTTTAGTTTTGCAGGGTTTTAGAGTGACGAGAACATGTTCAAACTGTTTTTGAACCTCTACGTTCATTGTTGTTAATCATCTCTTCATTTTATGTATTTGAGATGACTACATTTATTATTCTTCACATGCAACGATGACAGGGTGTATAGAGCCAAACCAAGTATTTTCTGTGAACGATTTTATTAATATTTCCCTCCTAGCTTAAGGACAAACTTATAATCAGATCTTTGGGGTAACATTTGAAGAATGCTGAGAGTTATGGCAGATTCTGTTTAAATTTTAAAAGTGGTAGTACATTTTAGCATTAACCTTGAAATCCATTAGATTGTTCATCTATAACCTAACCACGCTAATTAGATCTACAATAGATTAACAACTGAGGTTCAGTTCACCAAGTCCAACTATTAGTCTTGTCAACAAATTGCATGCCATTCTTACATTTTCTTAACATTCAAATGGTTCAGTCAACCAATTACCAAAGCAATGCACTTAATGAAACTCATCTGTCTTGGTTATGAGATATATAAATGTCATTGTGTTTGTTTCTGGATAAAGCACCCTGCAAAAATTGCAAATGGAACATGTCAAGTTGACGAAGAAGTATTCCCTCCTTTATCTCTAGCCCAGAGTCTCGAAGAGGATAACTGTTGTCTCAGATGATGTGACATGATGATTTTTGTTCTGCGAGGGTTAGCAGTATGCATCAGGTTGGACCTTGCCCACCACCTTGCAAGGATATATGCCTGAAAGTATAAACATTTGAAGGCATGGGCTATTGGACACTGTTGGTTGCACCTCTTATATGAGCTTCAAGATTAGAATGTTATAGGGAGTATTTAGATAAATCATGAATTGTTTGTTAAAGAAAAAGTGTATCAGAAGCAACTATTTCCTAGTCTCGTTTCTGGAATTCTAACAGCAAACACCTTCATCTGTGCAAACAAACAAAAAAAAAAAAATTAAAAAATTTCATATCCTTTGGAGATCTCCATCTCTTGCAATAATTTCTTGAGCATGTCATTTTTAGTTTTTGGCAGCATACTTGTTAAAGTTTGTGATTTCCCTCATTTATCATCCTCAATATCCATTTCACTCCATTTGTACCCATTTAATTCCCATTCAGTAAGCTAACATGAGGATATTATCATAAATAGACTTGTTTTACGCAACGGTCAACCTACCCCAATCCTCCTCCTTTATCTAGGATTGGGATTGGCTATGTTAGCAAGCTCTCACATGCAGTGTTATTTCCATTATTTATCATAAAAATTGTTATTCCCTTTACATTTTTTAATGAATTTTCAATGCTTACTCACATGTTCCTTGTTTATTTCTTTTGAGTCACCTATTCTCAAAAGAAACTAGCTTAACTGAAGTATGTCTTGGATGTGCAGATGATTCGGTGATCTCTGATATTCCTACAGTGTCAAATGTTCGGCAGGATCTTACAGAATTTCAAGAAAAACACGCAAAACTTGTTCTTCAATCTGTCAAGGTATGACATTAAAAAAAAAAAAAATGAGCACATGACTGCTGGTGTTATTCACCCTCTAAGGGTCGGCTGATCAATAGACTAAGTCTCAATTCCCAAACTTGCTTGGAGTCAGTGACATAAATGGCTCATTTCATAAAATACAGATCGGAGCATATTAGTGAATTTAATATATAGATAATTATAGTAGTTTTAAGTTGGTCATCAACCTATTGTATCCCCTCTCATTTGTTTGTACTTGATACTGATTTATCTTTGCGGAACTCACATAGAATTACCTGCTCGGATTCATTATTTTGAAAGAAAATCAGTCGTATGCTTAATTAAGCCTAAATCTCAAGGGTCTCAATATGTGTTGCTTTATTTTGTGTTTGATTTAGAAGGTCCATTGGCTGTTCTGGTTAACTTCTCTTCTAAGTTCATGGTACATCACATTTTTTGTTGAGTTTTTGTCTTTCAGAAGATGTTTACACAGACATATTGAATAGTTTGTAATCTCCTATTCTACTTTTTGCTAATGCACCAAATCTTTTTGATTTGATGTCTATGAAAAGGGAAAAGGCTGTGCAGAATGGTGCAATTTTTGTCTGATAAAAGTGTGCCTTTTTCAAAATTGCCATTGTTAGTTAGAGCATTACATGTGGTGTTTTTGCAGGAAATCTCAAAGCTAAGATATGAGTTATGCCCGCGCATAATGAGGGAGCGGAAGTTCTGGAGAATCTACTTTATTCTAGTTAACAGTCATGTGGCCCCGTAAGTACTTAACTAGAGATCTTTCGTTTTATATTATATGGTGTCTCTTATGCAGACTGACCTAATTCTATCTGTACGTATGGAGTACATCGTGATGTTATGCAGAAACATGCTGGCTTTATAATTGGGTAAAGGTTCAGTATAAAAGAGCTGAATTAATTTAGTCAGGATTAATTGGTGAAAGTTTTGACAGTTTATTAAGAATGGAATTTAGCCTCTGAGGCTTCCGAAAGTGGGAAATGAACTATGCTAAGTGATGATTACAGACTGCAGTACTGTCAATCTCATTTCTGATGCTGTGGAAGTGCATGTGCTGAGCTGAATTGTCTTTCTTTCTTTCTTCTTCTTTTTTTTTTTGTTTTTTTTTTTTTGATAAGCAAGTGAAATGTCATTAGAAAGGCATCAAGAAAGGTTAACCAACTAAAAAGAGGGAAGATTCACCCAACTAAAAAGGTTAAACAAACATTTAGCTTCGAGGTAGCTTCTAGAAGTTGAATTATCATCAAAACATCGGGCGGGGGGGGGGGGGTGTTAAATCTAGATACACCAAAAATACAGGCAGGCACCATTTGTCAGATGTGCTTGATGGCTTTTTGTCAACTCTCCTGAGAATCCGTGCTTCATAAACCCCTCTGACTGAATTAGGCATTCCAATTCAATCTAAAAATGGTTAAGAAGGTGTTCCAGATGTCTGCTGCTACTGGGAAGTGAATGTAAGTGGGGGTAGACTCTGAACTTGTGTGCCACATATGGCATATATTGGCTAGTTAGAAACGGGCCGAGTTGTCTTTCTTAAACCCGTTTCTTCTCATTTTCCTTATTTCATTGATAAGAAGGGAATTTGCAAGAAAAAAAGAGTAGAATCATAGAGAGCGTGATTGTCCCAGTGATAATAAATATTACTAAGGATGTGAGTGTGAAAATAAAGCTTCTTAGTTCCTTGGTAAATCTGAAGGTGTATCTCATCAAAATATCTTTGATGCTTTACACCACCAGAAGACATAATGTTATTACATCCCACGAATTCTATTGGTTGTTCCAGACATGAAGGAATGTCTTCTTGAAGAATCATTTCCTTGAGCTTAAGCCACAAGTAAAGATTTGTTAAAGATCAATCTAGCACATTTAACTGATTTTCCTCTGATTAATTTCAATATCTACCTGTCTTGATAGACGAGGGTTAGTGTTAACGAGAGGTTGGAGGTCTAGAGACACTCTCGAGTCTAAGGGTTTCAAACTAAGCAGATCTAAGACAGAATATCTGGAGTGCAAGTTTAGCGCCGAGCCGAGCGAGGTGGGAAGGGACGTGAAGCTTGGATCTCAGGTCATCGCCAAGAGGGACAATTTCTGATATCTTGGGTCCGTGATTCAGGGGGACGGAGAGATCGACGGGGATGTCACCCACCGCATAGGGGCGGGGTGGTCGAAATGGAGGCTTGCATCAGAGTCTTGTGTGACAAAAAAATGCCACAGAAACTTAAGGGAAAGTTTTATAGGTCTGTGGTTAGACCTGCCATGCTGTATGGGGTGGAGTGCTGGCCGGTGAAAATTTTTCATGTTCAGAGAATGAAGGTTGCGGATATGAGGATGCTCAGGTGGATGTGCGGGCTTACCAGGTTGGATAAGATTAGGAATGAAGTTATTCGGGAAAAGGTGGGGTGGCCCCGGTGGATGAGAAGATGTGGGAAGCAAGGCTTACGTAGTTTGGGCATGTGTGGAGGAGGAGCCCCGATGCCCCGGTGAGGAGTTGTGAGCGTCTGGAGGTTGTTGGCGCGAGTCGAGGCAGATGGAGGCCCAAGAGGTATTGGGGAGAGGTCAGGCAGAACATGGCTAGAATGCAGTTACCGAGGATATGGCCCTTGATAGGAGTCTGGAGGTCTAGTATCAGGGTTGTCGGATAGGGGTTCCTTGTATCTTTCGCACTTCTTTACCGGTCTGGAGGTTTGGTAGGGCTCTCTATAGATGATTTGTGTATTGGTTTATGTTTTGAGATTAGTGCATGCCATTTTATTTATGGTTTATGTTTTGATAATTGTCTATGTGATTTTTCATAGAGTTACTAATGCTCTCCTGTTTTTGCTTTTTTGTTTTTGCTTCTGTTTTTATTTTCCTTTTCCTGAGCCGATGGTCGATTGGAAACAGCCTCTCTGCCCTTTCGGGTAGGGGTGAGCCGATGATCGATTGGAAACAGCCTCTCTGCCCTTTCGGGTAGGGGTAAGGCCCGCGTACGTATTATCCTCCTCAGACCTCACCTGGTGGGATTACACTGGGTAGTTGTTGTTGTTGTTAATTTCAATATCTAAAATGATTTCAATATCTAAAATGAGATAATGATTCAATGTTAATGAAAAGTAGATATCTCATAAAACAAGAGTTAAGACAACCTTGACCAAAAACCTTAAAGAATAGGCTACTGCAAGAGCAATTAAAACAGAATAACTAGTTTCTTTCTAAAAATAATAAATGAATGTACTGGACTTTAATGCATGTGGTTGTTCTCACACGAGATAATCTTTAAGAATATGAGGATGGTATTATGCAATAGATGCCATTTATGTGAAGCTGATACAATTTGTGAACCAGCTATTCATTCACTGCGACATGGCCTCACAACTGTCTCAGTTCTTTGTCAGTACTTTTTAGTGTGTATTAACTGTTATATGCCCATAACGGTAATGAATTGAATGCTGCGCTGGAACAACAAAGAATCTGGTAAGGAGTGAAGCATGATGTGGGACATTTGTCGTCGAAAGAGAGGTCAGAGGGTTTCTGAAAGCAAAGCTGAGAATATTCTCAGATTAAAGTACATATTTTTTACCTTTTGGCTTTTTGTGTAAATGAATAAAGTCAATGATGTAAAAAGGACAATGAACTTTCTTAGTCTCCTATTATGAAAGCAACTGAGGTTTAGTGATCAGATGTATACACTACACACTATTTTACGTGCCTTTTCACTCAATATATACTAGCACTTTCTAAAAGATAATAATACTATTTCATGAGTATAGGTTTAGTTCCTTCATGTGTCTTTAACAAATTGGGGGTGCCCCTTCGCATCAATGAAGACCTTGTAGAGGCTTTTTAAACTAACAGGGAGATTTGCCTCCTAAATATAAAGGCCACAAAGTAAGGCATTTTTATTAGCTAATAGAGGCATATAACTGCTTTAGGCATTTTTATTAGCTAATAGAGGCATACAGCTGCTTTCCTGGGGAAGGTTTGGGTTTAGGGTACATGGTAAAATAAGCAGAGTATTTGTTCACTATGTCGAAGTATGATTAACCTTCATTTTCTTCTCCGTTCAAGTATGCATTTCTTGGATTTGGCCCATAGATAGTAGTTAGAGCTTTACTAATTTGGCCTACATCTGAATTAGGTATGAAAAGAAATACATGGAAGAGGATGAAATAAAATCTGTTGAAAAGACACAAGTGGAGAGCGAAAAGCAGGTTTCATCAGCTGGAACAACTTCTAAACCAGTGGTTGAGTCAACACCCCAGACAAATAAAAAGGCAGCCTCATCAACGTCAGACCAGGATTTGGATGTTTTTCTCCTTGGAGAAGACAGCGATGATGGGCCAGGTACTCTATTTACACTTCAACATATTTTCCAACTGGTTGAACAACAGATTGCTCTTTGCTTATTGTTCTGTAGTCAATCTTTCTATCGCTGCTCTTTGCATGTCCCTCTCTTGTAACAAGAAGGAAAGCAAAAGTAAACGAATAAGAAGCAAGATTAGTCTGAACATACCAGCTTCAATCCTTTGTAGTATATTGGCTAGGTGTCATTTTCCTTTTCTCTACATGTCGTTATTGGTTTGATAAAAACTGTTGTCACAATTTGATTCCATAATAACAGTGGTAATTGTATACCTTACCTTTACAATAGTGATGATAGAATAAACAAAAAAAGTAAGAACTGTTGTAAATGTTCTGTCTTTCATTAAATTTTGGTTTGCACACAGTTAGTGTGTCCACTACACTCAAAATTGTGACCTTAATCTGTTGCCATCTAGAATAAATAAGATAATTCTAGAAAATAATTTTGATGCGGTTATCTATTGTTGTCTTAGATCTGGAATTACTCTCTCTGCTTGAAATCTTTCAGTTTTGGCCTTCAAATAGCATTTAGGATAAGTAGTACTTCATGCATACATGTATCACAAAGATCTGCAAGACAATTTCAGAAAACCTTATCAAAAGAATAAAACTTAAACATTTCCTTCTCTTCACAAATGTTAGTGTTCATAGTATTTGTAATGACATGGGACATCTCCATTTTTATGCGGAGGCTTGAAATATCCACAGTGATAACCACCAAAAACTTGTCTTAGTTTCAGTGTTGTAGAAGTAATAAGTTGCTTAACAAGCTGATAGGCTTTTCAAGCTTTATGAGTTCCATTATAACATCTTACATTTTATATTTCATGTCCATTCCTTTGTTTGTTTTCAAGATTGAAATATGTCGTTCCTTTTAGATTTGATTTCTTGTTGCTGTTGAAGAATCTGACCTTTAAGTAAATGTATTACACATTCTGAATGATCAGGTTGCAGCACATTGACTATCTGTTTCATTTTTCAGATGATGGGGATGATGCGTTCGATGATGATTTTGACAAGATATAGATTGGTGAGCCTCGTTCTGTTTTAAAAAAAAACACTGTACCAGTGACGTTTTTGCATCTCTCCTTCACTTAACCTAAGATAACCATAAGTCACTAACTTTGACATGTTTGAATCAAACACAAGAAATTGCTGTGTGATGTAAGTATTGTTGCACTTTCTAATGGGAGCTAACTTTCGGTATGTTAACGTATATCATAAAGCGGACAATCTGTATAGTGGATAATAAATTTCTGTGTGTTCGTATTTTTTTTTTTTTGATTTGCACCGGGGTGTCCAAGCCTCTAAGAGCGGGGACGTTCCCTCTAATGGATTTATCTGTGCACAACTCGTATCTGACATCATTAGGAAGTATGAGTGTATATGATATGATCAAATTGCTAGTCACTCAAAATCATTCCCAAAATTTTAAGAATAATGTATACGCTTAAGTTAACATTCTCTGAAATTTCCTTTATCGAAAAAAGAAAGAAAGATTTCTCCACACAATTCCGCAAGTCAAGGTTTTATGGTATCTAGAGTGGGGTTTAGGCATACTTTTGTTTGTGGTAAGCTCTACTAACTTGGACAGGTCTGCAGGAAGCTCTCAACATTGGAAGGTAAGCGCATAGCACTGGCTGCCTGCTGCTCGGAAAGCTTCAGGATGAGGTCCTTCTCAATGAGGTATTTGTATGGGATAGAATGACAAAGCTAGCTACAGAAATTAGTCGATATATACTCACCATATTCCATTTTCCCTATCCTTCCATCGTAGATTTTTTGGGTCTTATTGTTCTTTACTTTGTGTTATATTCTTTGCTGGAGACGGAAGAAAAAGGAGGTGGGAAATAGAGGTCAAATATATGATGGTGTTTTGAAGCTGTAAATTTGAATTCATATTTATGTTCGTCTTCGTTATGCTGTACTAGCAGTTATTTATTCATTGGATATCAACTTCAATATAATGAACCGTATATACGAGCTGCTATCTTTACTTTCGAATGATGGCTATTTTCCTTATCTCAAGCACCCTGTCTGTATTGTGCTCTGTCATTGTTATTTCTCCAGATTAAGAACTACAGCTCAACCTACGATACTGTTGCTACTGGAATAGAGCTGGATCTCGCATGTTAACATGTCTCAAGGATCATACATTTCCATATTAACTAGTTTACTAAAGAGTAGTTCCTTCAAATGGAGTGGTGAGGCTAAGAGAAACCTTGTGTGCTCTTATGAGAGCCATGACACAAGCTCATGGATTGGATTTCTTCTAGGCAGATTTCATCAGAACATTTATTATAAACCAATGCTAGTTACGTGAGATGGAGTTGTTCTACCGAAAGAGGTTAGACCATAGTTTTCCTAAGCAAGGCCTTGGAACCTAAGTCATAGGTGGATCCAAAATTTAAGTTTATCATTTTGTAAAACGATATAATGATAATTAAACCAATGAATTGTATTCCAAGATATATATTTTTATACATTTAATGTATTTTTTTAGTATAAGGTCTAGGTAAAAGTTACTGATTATACGTGAACCAATAACCTTTGCGCTAAGCATGTGGCTTATCCACCTTTTGTAGTAGTCTCACAAGCCGAAGGAAAATAGAGACATTACTTACAACGTGGACAGCTTATAATCGAGACTGACCATCACAATTTGAAGCTTTTGCTGAAGCATAGAGGCACAACTCACTATTTGAAGTTTTTGCAGCTATAATTCTCCCATTTTTTCAAATAATATGTGAACGAGTTCAATTAATTGCACGCATCTATATCCGGGAATAGAAAAAGTGATGTGGCACATCTTATTGTTCAAGAAAGTGCTTTATCTTTTTTCTCCCTTTTTTACTTTTTTAAAATCCAAATTGTCTTATCGAGGTAGACATTACATTTTACCTATTATCATTGAAAGGAATATGAAATTGATGCTTTTGTTAATCTCATTTATTACATCGCATCATTATCTCTCAATGAATAGCATACATCAGTTACAAAGAACGTTTTACCTATAGGTTTTCCTCAATTAAAAATATTCCCATGGCTTCACCCGTCTCTATATAATAATCCAATAATGGTTGCTAACTTTGCAAGTTGTAACCTTTCAGTTTCATATTAATGGAGAAAAAAAGAACTACTACAATCATGCAGTGAGCAGAGACTTATCTACAAATAGTTCTTTCGGCTAGGTTTGTATTCTTTTATCCTCAGTTTCTGACTAACCTTACAGGTTTTTTCAAAATTTCCGGCATTTCATTATTTATGACATATTCTCAGACTTCTGTTTTCCTGCATGTTGTGGTATTTTGGGATGCTGTAATTTTGGAAAATTTAGATATTTTGTCATCATCCTCTATTTAACGTATACAATATATCTCTTTTTACTTGTGTTCTGTCTTTATATTTTGGTTTACTGTCTTTCCTTTTCTTTTTTTTTTCTTCCCTTTTTCGGGTTTTGTTCATTTATTTACTTATATGACGAATTAGTTTATCGGACTTGCAAGACTATTCCTGAATATGCATATATGCCTTTTTTTAGTGTAGTAAAATTGTTGGTAAGAACAAAGTTCCCTCTTGTAATCATTTTATTTTATTTGTATTCCTACTATCTTTATTTTGGAATAAAGTAGGTTCTGAACTACATAGAAATTAAAGTTTGATGAATCGATTTATGTAGTCAATTCGGACAATTTTAATAGCGTCATAGTTTCAGACCATTTTAATAGCGTCATAGTTAATGTGTATATGAAAAGCGGGCCCCTATAACTTTTGCTTCTTCATATAGCAAGCATATTTGATCAATTTTTTTGTACAGACTTTAAAAACGCAAAAAAAAAAAAAAAAAAAAAAAACGGAGAAAAAAAGATAAACCACTTTCTTAAGCAATAAGATATGTCACATCACCTTTTCTATTTTTAGCTTTATATGTAACTTTTTAGTAGTGTTACTGATATTTCCTAAGTATTTGCCTAAAATTCTACGCCATGTTTCAGTTTATGTGAGAACATTACTATTTAGGAAGTCTACAAGGTTGATCTATTGACCATATTCTTCTTAAATATCTTATAAGTATTTTGAATTATAAATTATTATGATTTATAATACTTTTAATGTAGTTTTTAAATATATAAATTTAATTTTAAAAAAGTTGAATAATTTGTATCTAATTTCACGATCAATATTAAGAAATTTTGCTAAGTAACAGCAGGAAGAGGAGAAAATTAACATAAGTAGAAATAGGAAGGAAAGAAAAAATAATAGAGGGTAGAGAAGTAATGCACCTGAATTTTATTTATAGAATTAAAACTTGAGAGAAAGATTAAGGATAAAAAAAGAAGTGAAGAAAAAGAACCTGAAAGAAAGTATTTGAAAAATAATAAAGGATGGGGGTCTATAAGGAAAATGCAATTCAATGGATGAACATCCTAACATGGATTGACACTTATTATTATTTATTTATTTATTGAGAAGAGAATTTTAGGAAAGTTGAAGTCTCACTGTCTAATGAAATTAAAAGAAATCAAATACTCCTATATTTATGTATCTAAAATATAATTCAAATGAGAAAATATTGTATTAAAAACCAAGTAAATACTCATTATATAGTTTTCTGTTCAGAAAGTACTATAATAAAAGTTGCAATCATTTATGCTCTAATTCTAATGAAAATAATTATATTTGTTATCTCATGAAAATAACTAAATTGCATATTTGTGTATACGGAAAACTTAGCATATTCTATTTCGACTAAAGTCATTATTAGATTTAGTGATCTTTTTAATAATCGCGCGAAGCGCGGACAATTTGACTAGTTCAAACATTAAAATAAGAAGAGGGGTTGTGGGGTCAATATTAATAGCTCTAAAGTGGAAGTATTTTATTTTACACATTTGTGTCTTAGTGATTAGCTCAAGAAACTTTTATTTTACTTTCATGTTATTTTATTATTACTATCACTATTAAATTAGCTCTCATCAGCCACGCCAACCTCATGAGGCAGGGGACTGACTAGAACTGAGCTTAACGGCCTCGGGCTGAACAATTTTAATCGAATCCCACCGAACCGACAAGTTGGTTCAGGGTCAATCTCATATAGTGCATTTACTTTCCAACTACTTGTTATGTAGTCATTTCTCAAGAACCACATAAGTATATGTTTGACAAGTACACTCTATCACAACAGTTATTGTGGGTGCACTCGCAAAGGTGCACTCATAAAGCTTTCTTATTTTTTAAAAAATGTTTTCTGTTAAAATTATCATCATAAATAGTAGGAGTGTACATGGACCGAATTAATTCGATTTTTATCAAAATTAAATCAAATCAATTATATGTGTTTAGATTGGTTCGATTTTGTCGGGCTTTTTTATTCTATAAATATTATTTCAATCTTATGTTATAAAATTAGAGATAAAGCTTTGATAAGTGAATATATGTATAGTAAATATGGAAAAAATTGACAAACATATGATCTATTAAAATATTCTAATGGGAGAAATTTTTTAGTAACGCATGATAATTATTTTTTTTAGTCGTCTAACAATAATTTTTCATTAATTTACGCTAAGCTTAATACATGAGAGGATCCCAAATTTTTTTATATTTTCTAAAGAAAAATCACTACAATGTCTTAAAAATATAAATAAAATTTATAGATTTTTGGTTCGGATTTTTTTTTACTTAATACCAAACCAGGTCAAACCAAACCTAGTCGGGGTTTTTAATCGGTTTGGTTTGATTTTTCGGTTTGGTGCGGTTTTCCGGTTCGGTTTAAATTCCCGTAATAAAAGAAAGTAATATTTTTAACTGTATTATCTTTGAGTAGAGGATTCTTTTCTCTTTCAGTCTTTTGTGGTTGAAGCTGTAGACTGGCCGTAGAAGAACTATACTGCGTTCAAGTTCAAAGTTGCCTTCGTAAGAACGGACAGCAAACCTCAACTCATTTAGGATTGTTTTCCAACCTTTCCTCTGTTTTTGATAGGACGCACTTAAAATCAGGGCCGGATCCACCCTTATAGGTGGGGTGATATGATATCTGCTCGGTTGGTAAAATTATTATATATTTATATATAAAAAAAATTTAAACTAGGTTAAATATATACCCTTCTATCCCTATCCTCAAACTAGACCAAGGTGCAGGGGCGGTTCAATATTTTTGGTGGCCTAATTCAAAAATTTTGATAAGAGGTCTTAATTTTTGTTAAAGGAATTTTTATATTTTTATTTGAACTTTATTTTCATAACTTTTTAGATGTAAAATTATTAATAGCTTTCTTATAATCGATTTACAACTGATAGTATTGCTAATCTGATTCATTTAGCTTTTCGTGAGACATTGTTGATCCTAACAAGATTTTATCAATTTTAGTTTGAAAAATTTTCGGATGCACAACTGTTATAGTATATTATTCTATATGAAATATAGGCATTTGAAAAAAAAATAAAGTCTTCTTATCTTATTAAATATATGATTAGAGCCTTAAAAAAAATAATAAAGTCATGTTATCTTATTAAGTGTATATGATTAGAGTCTTATCTTCTGCTTGTAATATTTTGTTTAATCCTATGTAATTTGAAAAACAAGTCTAAGCTATCGTGACAAAGTGACTATTATGCTTTAATCGAGTCTAAGTTAATATTATTTTAGATTTATATCATCTAGTGATTTCGATTTTTACCAACTAAATAAAAAATTAAAGATATTTTAATAAGCTTCGGGTTGTTCAAATCTCAACGGTCAACATCAATATCAAATTAAAATTTTTATTTTCTTTTTGTATTAAAATTATACTTTTAAATCTAAATTAATTAAGTTTTTAATATAAATAAATAATTCATAAAATTACAACTAATGAAAAATGGGGCCCCAAAATTTGGGTGCCCTAAAGACTCTGCTTGGGCTGCCTTACCCTTCGGCCGGCGCTGCCAAGGTGCCATGATTGGTAGTCCTTTTATTAAGCTCTTCTCGTATGTAAAATTCAAGTTCGAATTTATCTTGAACCTTCTCACTTTTCCTTTTTGCTGTGCTTTTATTTCTTTTCTCCCAGTCATTTTCCTTTTTGGCTGCCTCTCAATTTCCTATTTGTCCTTTATTTTTTATTTATTTTTTGCTCTATTTTATTATGTTATCTGGATATTTGACAAGAACACTAAAAAAAGGTTCCAAAATTTAAAAATTTCATAATATAAACATTTCTCTTAATCTCAAATCTTTTAGTTTTCTTTTTTCGAAATAAAAAATTTTGGGTCTTGATATTTAGCTTGAGACTAAAATTACTTTATAATTTTTTTTGTTATAACATAAAATTTGTGTTACTTTATGATTGTTAAATACATAAATCTTTTTAGTAATTGTGAGCACGTGATTTTTGCCCTATATGAGAATCACTCCCAAAAATTCAAAATAAAATAGTTTTGGGTTGTGTGTGATTTTTGTGAATTTTGCGTTATTTTTTCTTTTATTATTTGTATTTATCTGTGCGTGTTTATTTGTTAAATTAATAAAATAATAATAATAATAATTTCATTAATGTTTTATAGTCATTTTAATCTTCAAAAGAAATAATACAAAAATAGTACTTTATATTATTGTCTTTATTTGAAAACGAAAATTACAAAAAAATAATTTCATTAATATTTTGTAGTTATTTTAATCTTGAAAAATACAAAAATATTTTTTTTAATTGTGAGTCTCATTTTAATAGTCATTTTTCTTATTTAGGATTAATTAAACAACATCGTGTCTCATTCTCGGTTCCGAGCAAGGAATAACATTCGGGTTCAAACGACCCATTTGTAGGCCTAATTTTTGGATCTAGCCCATAACAATTCGAGTCCACCACACGTGGAGAACACAAACAGAACACGAGACTTGGAACATTTTGGGAACACAAGATATCTTGGAAAAGACAATGCACACATGAGGGACATAACTCTTGGACCCCTCAAACTTTTGTCACGCCTGACACCATTTGTTCATATTCATTTTGATTAATACAAAGTCACGTGAAGAAGACTCATTCTTCTTCTTGAATGATAGAAAACAAAATGAAAAGAAACTTGATTTTCTACATTTTTTGACATAACAAACATAAGGTCACCAACCTCACGTCCAAACAGTCTTTCGTCTTCCATGGTCCGTCGCCTTTCTCGTCCAGCGTCGTCACCACCTTCGTCCAGCAGCCATGGCTGCCATGAACGACCAACAAACATCCATGGTCGTCGTCTTCATCGCAACCAAGCAGCCATCGTCGTCTTCATCGCAACCAAGCAACCATCGTCGTCTTCATCGCGCAACAGCCATGTCCGACGACCAAGCAGCCATGTCCGAACAGCCATGGTTGCATCTCTTCGTCGTCACCAGCCCGTCGTTTGTCCAGCAGTCACTGTCCATCGTTCCTCCAGCAGCTGGTCGTCGTTCGTCCATCAGCTCCGTCAATAGCTCGTCATTCAGTTGCTGCCCCACAACGCTGCCTCCCCCTTTCTCCGACTAGCAGTAGCATTGCTGCTACATCTCGTCGTCCAGCAGCCTCCGTTCATCACCCTACTGTCCAAAACGACCCTACTGTCATTTTCCTCTAGCTGCTGTCCATCATCAACCCGACGAGCTGTGGTGAAACTCCATGAACGAACAACAACGTTCACCAAGATCCGAGTTCGATATGAGTTCGTTCAAATTTTCAGATTGTTCTTTCAAAATTATTTCCTTCTTTTGATCAATTTTTTTTTTGTTTGTGTTTTGGTTTAAAGTATTGGTTATGATTTTGTTTTATTCTTTCTATTTTTAGATTAATGTTTTTGGTTTAAAGTGTTGGTTATCATTTTTGTTTCGTTCATTTTATTTTTTTCTGATTATCGATTTCTGATTTGAAGTGTTGTTTGTAATTTTGTCTTGTTCATTAAACTCTTCTTCTTCCTCAAGACCTTTATTCGGTCAGATCTTTTCTTCTTGAGTTTATTTGTGTGAATTTCATTTAAGGATTGGTTATAGCTTTGATTTTAATAGAAATTAGTGTGTGTAAAAGGATTAAAAGATCTTCAGTGCAAAATACAGCCTGGTAAACACTAAGTAGTGGAAACAAGAACCATTTTAGTTTAATAATAAAAATGTGCTTTGCACATGGTTGAAGATAGTGAAATCTGCAGGGCAACATGATATTCCACTAGATCTTCCAACTTGTCACGACCCCAAATCTGGTCGTGATGGCGCCCAGCACATTGCTAAGCCAGCCTGACCAATCAATATAAACAACGGAGCTAGAAGCTCTCTTTAGCCCATTTAAGCATATTAATATATGAAACAATAGTAATACTTATACCAACAACGGGGAAACCAAGTCCCAAAATATACTAACTCCCATAGACCGAAGGGTCAAGAGTCATGAGCCTCTACTGAACATGAGTGTATAAAGGTTTACAAGATACCAAGTGCGGAAAGAAATGTCAATAAAAAATCAAAAGACAGTAGGAAGGAATGTCGGGTCCTGCGGACTCTGCAGCTACCTCGAATATCCACAAACGTCGCCTCGCACAGCTACTGGATCACTACTGAGAGGTACCTGGATCTGCACACAAGGTGCAGGGAGTAAAATGAGTATTGCCAGACTCAGTGGTAATAAACACGGGTAAGACAGCGCAGATAAGAAATCCGCAATAAAGCACTATGTAAAGCTATAATCAGCTACCCTATCATAGAATTAATCTTCACCGTACCTGTACCAACAAATACCAATAAATAGCATAACAGCTAGCAGATGTAGCTAAATGCAATGCAATGCATGATATGACCGCTACGGCGCGTGGCCCGACTCCAATTTTGGGTACCCGTGCTCACTGTGGGGGTTCAGACTCCGGAGGGGCTCCTACAGCCCAAGCACATCTCATAGAGATATCCCTGCGGCGTGCAGTCCGATCCAACATATATCCTGCTGCGGCGTGCGGCCCGATCCACTACTAGTCAGCTAATATGCAGATACAGCCTCGCAGGCTCAAAAGTAGTTTTTGAAAACTCTTTTATCATTTTTCAGTTGGAAAACAGTAATATCAAGTTCCGGAGATTGGAATTAGCATAATAACAAAAATAGCTGCGGACTAGTAGTAAACTAGCATGTCTATATGATAAGACAATGATAACGATCCTCGCGGGATCCAATAAACTGGCTCACGGCCCACATGTATACTCAACCGCCCAAGAAGGGGTTCCTCGGCTCAAGAGTGGCCATTATCACAATATATATATATGCAACCATCCGAGAAGGAGGTTCGACGGCTCGAGAATAGCCAATAATACAGTATCAACAGGTCGGACTAATATATAGTCTCGAGTTCATGATCGACCCCGCACTCTCAAGAGTGTGCGTGTCTCGCCGCTATACAGCGTCACAAAGTGGTATACCGGGGTTTCGAACCCGCTGGTCATCACCCACATCTATTACTCACCTCAATACGGCGTGACGACTACTCCGCAATGCCCTTGCCACGAGAATCAAGCTCCGCACGCGTAGAATCTGATCAAATACGGTAGAAATACAACAAATTAGGCCAATGGGACGACACCCAATCAATACAACTCAATTTACATCAAAATTCCCAAAGTTGTCAAAACCCGACTTTCGGTACGCTTATCGAAAAATCACGAAAGTCACATATTCGGAACCCTCATCTCAATACGAGTCTAAGCATATCAATTTTACCAAATTCGGACTCTATTTGCCCATTCAAAACCTTGATTTTCTAAAGTTCAAGCCTAGGGCTAATTCCTCCATAAATTACCCCAAATTCCTCCATTTTCATGATATAATTGCATAATATTATCAATACTAATCATAGTTTAAGTCCATAGTTGATTACCCGATGATTTCCCTTGAATTTCTCTTCAAAATCGCCCAAATCGCCTCTAAAGCCGAGACCCAAATGTGTGAAATGTTCTGAAATTTTTCTAACTCCTGATACACTTAACTTACAGCGATTTTCGCTTCTGCGGAAGAATTTCCGCTCCTACGCATCCGTATCCGCGACCAAAGGGTCGCTTCAGCAGTTCCAGGCCTAGCCGGCCAAATGTCCGCTTCTGCGGACCATTCCCCTTTTCTTCTCGTCCGCTTCTGCGATCACTGGCTCGCACCAGCGATGCCGCTTCGGCGGAAAGGAGTCCGCTTCTGCGGAGCCAAGCGCCCCTGCGCCCCTCGTCCGCTTCTGTGGACTCGCTCCTGCGCCCAAAATTCTACAGGAGCGGAAACAACAGAAACAGGATCCCAACCTGCAATTTCCATGATTTTCTTCTGTTTAACCATCCGAAAACACCCCGAGGCCCCCGGGACCTCATCCAAACACACAAACACATCTTAACACCTTATTTGAACTTGCTCCAATCCTCAAAACACGTCTAATAACACCAAAACCCATAATTCACATCAAATTCAAGCCTAAATTCCTTAAAACATTCCGAATTACACATTCGATCAAAAACCCGACCAAACGACGTCCGAATGACCTGAAATTTTGCAGGCACATCCAAAATCACCTAACGAAGCTATTGCCACTGTCTGTCGGAATTCCATTCCGACCCCCGGATCAAAATCTCACCTACCATTCGGATTTCGCCAAAATTCAACCTTAGCCAATTCAAGCCTATTTCTACACCGGGCCTCCAAATTCAATTCCGATCGCTCCTCTAAGTCACAAATCACCTCCCGGAACTAACCGAATCATCAGAATCCGATTCCGAGCCCTCTAACCAAATAGTCAACCTGGGTTGACTTTCCTTATTCAAGTCTCCTTCAAAAAGGCTATATGCCTCATTTTCAATCCAATTCACTCCCAATTCACCCGATAGACTCTAACACTGATATAAAATCATAAAACATGTATTTACAACATAACGGGGTGGTAATTCCCGTGACGACGGGCCGGGTCGTCACATTCTCCCCTCTTAAGCAAACGCTCGTCCTCGAGCGGGTCAAGAATCATACCTGAAGTCTCAAACAAATGAGGATATCTACTCCGCATCTCCCGCTCGGTCTCCCAAGTGGCCTCCTCCACGGGTCGACCTCTCCACTGAACCTTAACTGATGCAATCTCCTTAGACCTCAATTTTCTCACCCGACGTCCCAAAATGGAAATAGGCTCCACATCATAGGATAGATCACCATCAAGCTGAATGGTGCTGAAATCTAATACATGAGACGGATCTCCAATGTACTTCCGGAGCATAGACACATGGAATACTGGATGAACGCTGGATAAGCTGGGCGGCAAGGCCAACTCATATGCTACCTCTCCAACTCTCCTAAGTATCTCAAAAGGACCAATGTACCTGGGACTCAACTTTCCTTTCTTCCCAAACCTCATGACACCCTTCATAGGTGAAATCTTCAACAATACTCGGTCACCAACCATGAAAGACAACTCCCGAACTCTACGGTCCGCATAACTCTTCTGACGAGACTGTGCTGTACGAAGCCTCTCCTGGATCAACTTTGCTCTATCCAGAGCATCCTGGACTAACTCGGTCCCTATCAATCTAACCTCACGAGGCTCAAACCATCCCACGGGGGATCTACACCGCCCTGCCATACAATGCCTCATACGGGGCCATCTGAATACTCGACTGATAACTGTTGTTGTAGGCAAACTCGGCAAGTGGTAGGAACTCATCCCACGAACCACCAAAATCAATCACACAAGCTCGCAACATATCCTCCAAGATCTGAATAGTGCGCTCAGACTGTCCGTCTGTCTGGGGATGAAATGCTGTACTCAACTCAACCCGCGTACCCATCTCTCGCTGAAATGCTCTCCAAAACTGAGAAGTGAACTGAGTACCCCTATCGGATATGATAGACACCGGGACTCCATGCAACCGAACAATCTCTCGAATAAAGATCGCTGCCAACCGCTCCTATGAGTAGGTAGTACTAACTGGAATGAAGTGAGCTGACTTGGTCAGCCTATCCACAATCACCCACACAGAATCAAACTTCCTCGCCGTCCGAGGGAGTCCAGTAACAAAGTCCATAGTGATCCTCTCCCATTTCCACTCAGGAATAAGAATGCGCTGAAATACACCACCGGGCCTCCTGATGCTCGTACTTAACCTGCTGACAGTTGAGGCATCGTGCTACATGTCTGACAATGTCCATCTTCATCTTCCTCCACTAATAGTGCTGTTTCAAATCTTGATACATCTTCGCGGCTCCTGGATGGATAGAATACCGCGAGCTATGGGCCTCCTCTAGAATCAACTCACGAAGGCCATCAACATTGGGCACACATATCCGGCCCCGCATCCTCAATACGCCGTCACTATCAATGGTGACATCTCTAGCATCATCATGATGAACTCTATCCCTAAGGACAGCCAAATGTGGATCATCATACTGGCGCTCACGAATACGATCATATAGAGATGGCCGAGATACAACACAAGCCAATACCCGGCTGGGCTCCGAAATATCTAACCTCAGTAACCGATTGGCTAGCACCTGAATATCATAAGCAAATGGCCTCTCCTCAGCTGGAATATATGCCAAGCTCCCCATACTGACCGCCTTCCGGCTCAAAGCATCGGCCACCACATTGGCCTTCCCGGATGATATAATATAGTAATGTCATAATCCTTCAGCAACTCTAGCCATCTCCGCTGTCTCAAATTAAGGTCTTTCTGTTTGAACAAGTGCTGGAGACTACGATGGTCGGTATACACCTCACAAGACACACCGTACAAATAGTGCCTCCAAATCTTCAATGCATGAACAATGGCGGCTAGCTCCAAGTCATGAACAGGGTAGTTCTTCTCATATGGCTTCAACTGCCGAGAAGCATAAGCAATTACCTTTCCTTCCTGCATCAACACACAACCTATCCCCACTCTCGAGGCATCACAATAAACGGTATATGAACCCGAGGCTGATGGCAATACTAACACTGGAGCTGTGGTCAAAGCTGTCTTGAGCTTCTGAAAGCTCCCCCCGCACTCATCCGACCACACGAATGGTGCACCCTTCTGGGTCAATTTAGTCAATGAAGAAGCAATGGATGAAAATCCCCGAACAAACCGGCGATAATACCCCGCCAAGCCAAGAAAACTCCTGATCTCTGTAGCTGAGGACGGTCTAGGCCAACTCTGCACCGCCTCTATCTTTTTCTGATCAACCTGAATACCATCACGAGACACCACATGTCCCATAAATGCTACGGACTCGAGCCAAAACTCGCACTTGGAGAATTTAGCATATAGCTTCTCCTCCCTCAATCTCTGCAACACAATACTCAAATGCTGAGCATGCTCCTCCTGACTACGGGAGTAGACTAGAATGTCATCAATGAACACAATCACAAATGAATCCAAATAAGGCTTGAACACACTGTTCATCAGATGCATAAATGCTGCTGGGGCGTTGGTCAACCCAAACGACATCACAAGAAACTCATAATGACCATATCGGGTCCTGAATGCAGTCTTCATAATATCCGAGTCCCTGATCTTCAGCTGATGATAGCCCTGAACGAAGATCGATCTTAGAAAACACCCTCGCACCCTGTAACTGATCAAACAAATCATCTATGTGCGGCAGAGGGTACTTGTTCTTCACTGTCACTTTGTTCAATTGTCGATAATCAATACACATTCGCATAGAACCATCTTTCTTTTTAACAAATAATACCGGTGCACCCCACGGAGACACACTAGGACGGATGAAACCCTTATCCAGAAGTTCTTGAAGCTGCTCTTTTAGTTCTTTCAACTCAGCTGGTGCCATCCGATAAGGAGGAATGGATATAGGCTGAGTGCCCGGCACCAAGTCAATGCCAAAATCAATATCCCTGTCCGGCGGCATGCCCGGCAGGTCTGAGGGGAATACATCCGGGAAATCCCTCACAACAGGTACAGAATCAATGCTAGGAGACTCAACTCCCACATCTCTCACAAAAGCTAAGTACGATAAACACCCTTTTTCAATCATCTTCTGAGCTTTTAGGAATGAAATAACACGGCTAGGGACGAAATCGGTCGAACCCCGCCACTCAATCTGAGAAATACCAGGAATGGCCAACGTAACTGTCTTAGCATGACAGTCCAATATAGCATGGTACGGAGACAACCAGTCCATACCCAATATAACATCAAAGTCCACCATACCCAACAATAACAAATCTGCCTGGGTCTCTAGACCCCCAATAGATATAACACAGGATCTATAGACATGATCCACAATGATCGTATCACCCACGGGGGTGGATACATGAACAAGCAAATCAAGACTACCACGAGTCGCACCCAAATGATGTGCAAAATAAGAGGACACGTAAGAATATGTGGACCCTGGATCAAATAGAACAGAGGCATCTCTGTGACAGACGAAATGATACATGTAATCAGTGCATCGGAGGCAACTGCATCACGCCTGTCAGGAAGTGCATAGAACCGTGCCTCGCCTCCACCAGATCTCTCCTCGCCTCTGGGGTGACCACGAGAAGACTGACCTCCACCTCTACTAGCCTGAGATGGTGCTGAAGAGGAGGGCTGATCCCTCTGCTGAGTCCTGTCCCTATGGAGTCGAGGGCACTGTCTCCTCATGTGACCAAACTCACCACACTCATAACATGCACCCGGTGCCGGAGAAGGGTACTGAAGGGAACCCCTCGCCGCAGAAGAACCCTGGGCTGAAGAAGTAGGTGCTGCACTCTGGGCTGGGGCTCTGGGCGGCCTGAATGAGAAGGTCTAGACGAGCGACCTCGGCTCTGCTGGGAATGCCCTCTAGATGGAGCACCACTGAAACTGCCAGGACTACGAGGCCTCTTGGCCTCCAGCTCCTCTCTCTCTCGGCGACGATCCGCCTCAATGGAGCGTGCCATATCAGCAACCTGCTCAAACGATGATGACAAAACTCGCTCGCTGGTCATAAGAATACGGATAGAGTAGTTGAGGCCATCAATGAACCTCCCGATCCTCTCCCTATCAGTGGGGATCATCCATGTGGCATGCCTAGCCAACTGAGTGAATCTAAGCTCATACTGAGTCACAGACATGTCGCCCTGAATCAACCACTCGAACCGGCGACGTAGCTCCTCGCGACGAGACCGAGGTACATATTTCTCTAGAAAGAGAGTAGAGAACTGCTGCCATGTGAGAGGTGCTGCTCCTTGCAGGCCTACGCCTCTCAAACTCCTCCCACCAATCAAATGCGGGACCAGTGAACTGAAATGTAGTAAATGAAACTCCGCCGGACTCAAGAATACCAGCCGTACGCAACATCTTCTGACACTTATCCAAGAAACCCTGGGCATCCTCGCCCTCAACGCCACTGAAATGGGGTGGCTGAAGTCTACCAAATCTCTCAAGACGACGACACTGCTCGTCATCGGGCATAACCTGAACCATATGCTCTGGAGCTGGAGCCGGTGCAGCTGGAGGAATAACCGGTGCAACCACCTGAGCGGGGACCGCCTCTGGCGTCTGAAGTCCCTGAACAACCGGGTCAGGTGTGCGAGCTGCAGGGGTCTGCTGACCACCCCCTGTCTGAGATGTCGCTGCAGTAGCAGTAGCTGAAACTACCTGAGCCAAACCGGAACACACCGATAATATCCGAGCAAGAGTCTCCTGAAGACCAGGAATAGCAATAGATACAGTCTGGCCCTGAACTGGGGCTGCTGGGGCATCAACCACTGGGGGCTGCTCCTGAACTGGTACAACAGGCGGGTCAGCTGGCACTGCCTCAGCTGCCCTACCTCTAACTCTAGCACGACCGCGCCCACGGCCTCTAACAGGTGGCAATGGAGGTCGTCCACCTCGTCCCCGATGCTCGCGTTCTCGCCATCTGCGAGAGAATAGAATATAGAAGTTCAGTTCTCAGGACAACAAGATCGCACGACAGAGTTCAAGAAAAGTGAAGTTTTCCTAAAGGTTCGCAGCCTCCCGAGGATAAGTACAAGCGTCCCCGTACCGATCCACAAGACTCTACTAACCGGCTCAAGACTCACGAGGCCTAGTAAACCTAGGCTCTGATACCAACTTGTCACGACCCCAAATCCGGTCGTGATGGCGCCCAGCACATTACTAAGCCAGCCTGACCAATCAATATAAACAACGGAGCTAGAAGCTCTCTTTAGCCCATTTAAGCATATTAATATATGAAACAATAGTAATACTTATACCAACAGCGGGGAAACCAAGTCCCAAAATATACTAACTCCCATAGACCGAAGGGTCAAGAGTCATGAGCCTCTACCGAACATGAGTGTATAAAGGTTTACAAGATACCAAGTGCGGAAAGAAATGTCAATACAAAATCAAAAGACAGTAGGAAGGAATGTCGGGTCCTGCGGACTCTGCAGCTACCTCGAATATCCACAAACATCGCCTCGCACAGCTACTGGATCACTGCTGAGAGGTACCTGGATCTGCACACAAGGTGCAGGGAGTAAAATGAGTACTGCCAGACTCGGTGGTAATAAACAAGGGTAAGACAACGCAGATAAGAAATCCGCAATAAAGCACTATGTAAAGCTATAATCAGCTACCCTGTCATAGAATTAATCTTCACTGTACCTGTACCAACAAATACCAATAAATAGCATAACAGCTCGCAGATGTAGCTAAATGCAATGCAATGCATGATATGACCGCTACGGCGCGTAGCCCGACTCCAATTTTGGGTACCCGTGCTCACTATGGGGGTTCGGACTCCGGAGGGGCTCCTACAGCCCAAGCACATCTCATAGAGATATTCCTGCGGCGTGCAGTCCGATCCAACATATATCTCGCTGCGGCGCGCAGCCCGATCCACTGCTAGTCAGCTAATATGCAGATACAGCCTCGGAGGCTCAAAAATAGTTTTTGAAAACTCTTTTATCATTTTTCAGTTGGAAAACAGTAATATCAAGTTCCAGAGATTGGAATTAGCATAATAACAAAAATAGTTGCGGACTAGTAGTAAACTAGCATGTCTATATGATAAGACAATGATAACGATCCTCGCGGGATCCAATAACCGGCTCACGACCCACATGTATACTCAACCGCCCAAGAAGGGGGTTCAACGGCTCAAGAGTGGCCATTATCACAATATATATATATATATGCAACCATCCGAGAAGGAGGTTCGACGGCTCGAGAATAGCCAATAATACGGTATCAACAGGTCGGACTAATATATAGTCTCCAGTTCATGATCGACCCCGCACTCTCAAGAGTGTGCGTGTCTCGCCGCTATACAGCGTCACAAAGTGGTATACCGGGGTTTCGAACCCGCTGGTCATCACCCACATCTATTACTCACCTCAATACGGTGCGACGACTACTCCGCAATGCCCTTGCCATGAGAATCAAGCTCCGCACGCGTAGAATCCGATCAAATACAGTAGAAATATAACAAATTAGGCCAATGGGACGACACCCAATCAATACAACTCAATTTACATCAAAATTCCCAAAGTTGTCAAAACCCGACTTTCGGTACGCTTATCGAAAAATCACGAAAGTCACATATTCGGAACCCTCATCTCAATACGAGTCTAAGCATATCAATTTTACCAAATTCGGACTCCATTTGCCCATTCAAAACCTTGATTTTCAAAAGTTCAAGCCTAGGGCTAATTCCTCCATAAATTACCCCAAATTCCTCCATTTTCATGATATAATTGCATAATATTATCAATACTAATCATAGTTTAAGTCCATAGTTGATTACCTGATGATTTCCCTTGAATTTCTCTTCAAAATCGCCCAAATCGCCTCTAAAGCCGAGACCCAAATGTGTGAAATGTTCCGAAATTTTTCTAACTTCTGATACACTTAACTTACAGCGATTTTCGCTTCTGCGGAAAAATTTCTGCTCCTACGAGTCCGTATCCGCGACCAAAGGGTCGCTTCAGCGGTTCCAGGCCTAGCCGGCCAATTCCGCTTCTGCGAGCAACGAACCACTTAAGCGCGTCCGCTTCTGCGATGAAACTTCCGCTTCTGCGGACACGTCCGCTTCTGCGGAGCCAAGCGCCCCTGCGCCCCTCGTCCGCTTCTGCGGACTCGCTCCTGCGCCCATAATTCCGCAGGAGTGGAAACAACAGAAACATGATCCCAACCTGAAATTTTTTCCACAATTTTCTTCCGTTTAACCATCCGAAAACACCCCGAGGCCCCCGGGACCTCATCCAAACACACCAACACATCTTAACACCTTATTTGAACTTGCTCCAATCCTCAAAACACGTCTAATAACACCAAAACCCATAATTCACATCAAATTCAAGCCTAAATTCCTTAAAACATTCCGAATTACACATTCGATCAAAAACCCAACCAAACGACGTCCGAATGACCTGAAATTTTGCAGGCACATCCAAAATCACCTAACGAAGCTACTGCAAACTGTCGGAATTCCATTCCGACCCCCGGATCAAAATCTCACCTACCGTTCGGATTCGCCAAAATTCAACCTTAGCCAATTCAAGCCTATTTCTACACCGGGCCTCCAAATTCAATTCCGATCGCTCCTCTAAGTCACAAATCACCTCCCAGGAACTAACCGAATCATCAGAATTTGATTCCGAGCCCTCTAACCAAATAGTCAACTCGGGTTGACTTTCCTTATTCAAGTCTCCTTCAAAAAGGCTATATGCCTCATTTTCAATCCAACTCACTCCTAAATCACCCGATAGACTCTAACACTGATATAAAATCATAAAACATGTATTTACAACATAACGGGGTGGTAATTCCCGTGACGACGGGCCGGGTCGTCACATGAACTTTAGAGTTTTTTATATAAAACATATTCTTAAACAATGTTTGAGTGGAAAATTATAGGTTAACTAGGCTGGACAGTGTTTTAAAATGATTAAAAAAGGGCTGCTAGTTTGAACACCAATGCTATAAAAGGGGCAGCACTTTGCACATAGAAAGGACACAGATTTGAGAGAAAACAGATTTTTCAGACAAATTTGAGGGACATAGACTCTAAGACAGATTTGAGAAATATACTTCAGTAGTTCCTTTAGCTTGAGTTAATGCTTACTTTGTTGCTTCAGTTCATAAAAGTCCCATTTTTTCACTTAAGCACTGTTCTGTTTGCTCGTTTGGGTTTTTGAATTCCGTGCTTTGTTTCAAATCACTCTTGGGATTGTTGATTGTCTCCGGTTTTTGGCTCTTTTGGATTCTTGTTGGGATTCGCTACTGCTGTTGCTGTTAGTTTGAATTTGGTTGGTTGTTGCTGCATACTGTTCTGTTGCTAACCCCTTGTTTTTGCTCGATTTTACTTCGAGGTACTTTATTCTCTCTAATGCCTTGAAGTTTCATTGGATGTATTTTAACGATTTTGAAATCAAATGAAGAAGAACTACTATCATCTGAATTTGCCTATGTATTTCACTTTTAGTTTTAAATTGCAGTTATAGATTTCCAATACACATCAGTGTCAATCAGAAATTTTGAAACTTGTTTAGTAATTAAACTAGAGGGACTTTGGATTATTGATTAGTAATTTTCAGAATTGGATTCAACCTTTTGATATACACTTGCTAGTTGTAAAATGTATTCGTATAAATAGGACTATTGCGTACTTTAATTTAAATCATGGATTGTTTAAATGAGACCATGTTTCTTGTTAGCATGTATATTTTGGTAACCTTAGTATTAAGTATGAATTTTGTTCAAAGTTGTGATGTTTAAAGTTTTAGATAAAAACAATGGAGTTCCTAGTACATATGTTCGTAATGAATAGTTAAAACTAGCTTTGAAATTCAGCAGTTAGTTTTCTTTATTTGTTTTGGGTTTTTCACTAATCAATTATTCTATTTAGCTAGTTATGGGCGAACAGATATTCTCAATCTAATTAATATGAGGTATTAAAATTTATGCTCATACCTTGTTAAGTGCCTTATTCGAATTAGATGCATTCCCGATTATTTAGTGGTAAATTTTAGCTAAAAAATGGAATTATTTCATATGACGATACTTTACATAAGTTAATCGAGGAATAACTTCAATAAATATGTACACCGACTAAAGTATCATCAAAGTCAATATTTTCGCTTTACTTAGAATTAGCCACTCGTTTAAAGTTTTGAATGTATAGTTTATTTTAATAAAAGCGTTTCAGTCCATTAAAAGCATATAGGATAACATGTATTAAAATCAGATATTTTAAGCCATTTATAATAATTGAAGCGACCGTGCTAGAACCACAGGATCCGAGGGTGCCTAATACCTTCCCTCGGATCAACAGAATTCCTTACTTAGAATTTCTGGTTCGTAGACTTCATTTGGAAAGTCGAAATTTCCTCGATTCGGGATTTAAATGAATTAGTGACTTGGGACACCCTAATTTATTCCAGGTGGCGTCTCTGAAATAAATAAATAATCCTGTCTCGAATATTGTCACTTAAATTGGAAAAACTCCCTCACCCGTCTTCTACCCTCCGGGGTAGGGGCGCGCCAAAAGGAGGTGTGACTGTCACGACCCGGATTTCCCACCATCGGGAGTCATGATGGCGCCTACTAGTGGAAGCTAGGCAAGCCAAATATTACTTATATTTCCATTAGTTACCAAACTGTTGTTAAGACTTTAAAATTAAAAACATATAAATTACAGCGGAATAATTAAACTTAGCGGAAGACTTAGTCAATCTTATCAAATATGATAAAGAAACCCAAACATGATACACTACCCAAGATTGGTGTCACAATACTCACGAACTTCTAAGAATAATACACACAATTGTCTGAAAGAAATATAAGTTGTTGATTGAAAAGTAAATATAGAGGAGACAACGGGTCTCGCGGACGCCTGCAAGGCTACCTCGAAATCTCGGTGGTCGAAATATCAACAATCGTGCTACTGCCGCTGCTGCTGTCTATAACCTGTATCTACGCAAAAAGAGCACAGAGTGTAGTATCAGCACAACCGACCCCATGTGCTGGTAAGTGCCTGACCTATCCCAGCGAAATAGTGATGAGACTAAAGCCAGTCACCCACATAAACCTGTACAGTTGCAATATATATACATATACAAAACATTTATAAGGAAAGACTAAGCTCTGAAATAACCATCAATAACTCATAATATCCAGAGTAATCTAGTCAACAGAATAAATCTTACTTTCATGTCTCAATTCCTTTTTCATTTCATATCTCGTGGTAGGCGTACCACCCGCTCCCAACTGTAATAGTAAATTATATCTTGTGGTAGGCGTACCACCCGCTCCCAATTGTATCAATAAGTTATATCTTGTGGTAGGCGTACCACCCGCTCCCAATTGTATCAATAAATTATACCTTGTGGTAGGCGTACCACCCGCTCCCAAATATATCAATAGGCTACCGGCAACTATGGCCAATGCCAAGATTTTAAATCACTTTGTGGTCGGCGTGCCACACGATCCCATTTCTTATCATATAAGTGGTCGGCGCGCCACACGATCCCAATTCATAAATATATATATATATTAGATCCCATTTCTTATCATATAAGTGGTCGGCGCGCCACACGATCCCAATTCATAAATATATATATTACCGGCATTTAACCAATAATTTCTGCATCGACAATATTTAAAATTACCGGTTTTGAACCAATAATAGATAATAATTCAACAATTTATCTCTGTTTTCGGTGTGACACCAATAACTCTTAATCAACAATTCATACACAACTAAATTCCTATTCCTTCAAGCTAGGATAGAACAAACACTTACCTCGAAAGTTTACGAACGATTCAATCCGTAGCAATGCCTTTTCCTTCGAATTTGGCTCCAATCCAATCGTATATATACACAATTGATTTAATATCATCAATTCTACTTAACAAACTAGTTCATATTGCTAAATATGATTTTTACAACATTCTGCCCGGAATAGTAAAAATCGACCCCGGGCCCACATAATCGAAACTCAAGTTTCGAACCAAAATAAGTTCACCCAATCATCCATGAGTTCAAATATACAATTTTTTCTTAAGTTCGACTCAAAAATGAGGTCTAGATCGCAATTTCTTTGAAATCCCTTACTATACTCAATTCTCAATTTTTCTACCCATTTACACCTATTTAGGCTTAGGAATTCAAATAATATTGATGGAAAATGAAGAAAAAGAGTTAAGAATCACTTACCCAAGAAGTTTGATGAAGAATCGCTCAAAAATCGCCCAAGGAGTTGTGGAGAAGAGAGTTGAAAAGAAATGGGATTTTTCCCGTTTCTGTTCTGTTTTCTGACTTAAATTCACTGGTCATAAGTTTGTTCATCGCGTTCGCGACACCTCGGTCGCGTTCGCGATGAAGAAGAAGTGTTACACATCGCGTTCGTGTGGGGCTTGTCGCGAACGTGAAGAAGAAAATTCTGGGTCTTACAGGTTGGCCTACGCGAACGCGAGCTTATCCACGCGAACGCGTAGAGAAAAAGGGCTGGCTCAAATTTACATTACGCGAACGCGTGAAGTAGTATGCGATCGCGATGAAGGGAAATAGCTGGGCATCGCGAATGCGACCAACAGGACGCGAACGCGTTGAAGAAAAGAAGTTGGCCATCGTGAATGCGACCACCTGGACGCGAACGCGTTGAAGGATTGCCTGCTGCAGATTTTCTGCAGTTTTTCTAAGTCCAAAACCACCCCGATGCCTATCCGAAACTCACCCGAGCCCTCGAGGCTCCAAACCAAATATGCACACTAACTCAATAACATCATACAAACTTGCTCGAGCGATCAAATTGCCAAAATAACATCAAAATCAATGAATTGAGCCTTAAAACTCAATAATTCTTTCAAATTTCATAATTTCCAAAATTTCCAATTTAAGGCCGAAACACGTCAAATGACGTCCATTTTCAACCAAACTTTAGAGGAAGCACTTAACCAACATATATGACCTGTACCGGGTGTCAATCAAAATACGAGCCCGATACCAGCACTTTTCAATCAAATTTCAGTTTCATTTTTCCTTAAACATTTTCAGAAAATAATTTAACAGAAAAATTCTTTTACCGGGTTCTAGACCTCGGATTTCAATTCCGGGCATACGCCCAAGTTCCATATTTTTCTACGGATTTTCTAAGACAATCAAATCACGGGTCCGGGTCCGTTTACCAAAAATGTTGACCAAAGTCAACCACTTCAATATTAATATTAAAATTCTTCAATTGTTTCACATATTTCACATATTTCAACATAAACATTTTCCAGCTTCGCGCCCGAACTGTGCATGCAAATCGAGGCAACTATAAATGAGGTTTTCAAGACCTCAGAAGCTCGGAATGATTAATAAAACAAGTGATGACCTTTTGGGTCGTCACATTCTCCACCTCTAAAACAACCGTTCGTCCTCGAACGGACCAAAGAAAGAAGTACCTGAGTCAAGGAATAGATGAGGATATCGGCTCCGCATATCAGACTCGGGCTCCCAGGTCGATGCCTCAGGAGGCTGACCTCTCCACTGAACACGTACAAAAGGATAACTCTTCGACCTCAACTGTCGAACGTGCCGATCTAGGATAGCTACCGGCTCCTCCTCATAGGACGGATCTTTGTCCAATTGGACAGTGCTGAAATCTAACACGTGCGACGGATCGCCGTGATATTTTTGAAGCATGGACACATGAAACACTGGATGTACAGCTGATAAGCTAGGTGGCAAGGCAAGTTTATATGCCACCTCTCCCACACGATCAAGAATCTCGAATGGCCCAATAAACCTAGGGCTAAGTTTGCCCTTCTTTCCAAATCTCATCACGCCCTTCATAGGCGACACTCGGAGCAATACTCGCTCCCCAACCATGAAAGCTATATCTCGAACCTTGCGATCTACATAGCTCTTTTACCTGGATTGAGCCGTGCGAAGCCTATCTTGAATAATCTTGACCTTATCTAAGGCCTCCCGAACTAAATCCGTGCCCAATAACCGAGCTTCTCCCGGTTCAAACCATCCAACCGGAGAACGACACCGCCTACCATACAATGCTTCATAAGGAGCCATCTGGATGCTCGATTGATAACTATTATTATAAGCAAACTCTGCCAAAGGCAGGAATTGATCCCACGAACCTCCAAAATCAATAACACACGCCCGTAACATATCTTCCAGTATCTGAATAGTTCTCTCGGACTGACCATCCGTCTGGGGATGAAAGGTTGTACTTAGCTGAACTTGCATGCCTAACTCTCGTTGAACCGCCTTCCAGAAATGTGAGGTAAACTGTGCACCTCGATCTGAAATAATAGAGATTGGCACGCCATGAAGGCGAACGATCTCCCTGATATAAATCTCAGCTAACCTCTCAGATGAATAGGTAGTGGCAATAGGAAAACAATGAGCTGACTTGGTCAGCCTATCAACAATCACTCAAACAGCATCAAACTTCTTCCGAGTCTTCGGAAGTGCAGAAATGAAATCCATCGTGATTCGCTCCCACTTCCATTCAGGAAGTTCAATTCTCTGAAATAAACCACCAGGTCTCTGATGTTCATACTTAACCTGTTGATAATTAAGGCACCGTGCCACATATGCCACAATATCCTTTTTCATTATGCGCCACCAATAATGTTGACGCAAATCTCGATACATTTTCGCTGCGCCTGGGTGAATAGAATACCACGAACTGTGAGCTTCTTCTAGAATGAATTCTCTAAGCCCGTCAACATTTGGCACACAAATGCACCCTTGCATCCTTAGGATCCCATCAGCATCTAAGGTGACCTGTTTAGCACCTCCTCGCTGAACCATATCTCTAAGGTCACATAAATAGGAATCATAATATTGTTGATCGCGGATACGCTCCAATAATGAAGAGCGAGCGATCGTGCAAGCTAGCACTCGACTAGGCTCAGAAATATCAAACCTCACAAATCGGTTGGCCAAGGACTGAACATCCAAAGCAAGTGGTCTCTGATTGACTGGAATATAAGCAAGACTGCCCATACTGGCTGATTTCCTACTCAAAGCATCGGCCACCACGTTTGCTTTTCCCGGATGATATAAAATGGTGACATCATAATCGTTTAATAATTCTAGCCACCTTCTCTGCCTCAAATTCAATTCCTTCAGTTTAAACAAATATCGAAGACCCTTATGATCGGTGTATACTTCACATGCCGCACCATACAAATAATGCCGCCAGATATTCAATGCGTGAATAATCGCCGCCAATTCTAGATCATGCACTCGATAGTTCTTTTCATGAATCTTCAACTGCCTCGAAGCATAGGCAATAACCTTGCCATCCTGCATTAACACTGCACCAAGCCCAATAGGGGAAGCATCACCATAAATAGTATAAGGTCCCGTACCTGTGGGTAAAACCAATACCGGTGCTGTGGTCAAGGCTGTCTTGAGCTTTTGAAAGCTCGCCTCACATTCATCGAACCATTCAAATTGAACACCTTTCTGGGTCAATCTGGTCAGTGGGGTTGCAATAGATGAAAATCCCTCTACGAATCGGCGATAATAACCCGCTAATCCCAAGAAACTCCGAATATCTGTGGTTGATGTCGGTCTAGGCCAGTTCTTGACTGCCTCAATCTTCTTCAGATCAACCTGAATACCTGCTGCCGTCACAATATGACCCAGGAATGCAACTGAACTTAGCCAAAATTCACACTTTGAAAATTTTGCATATAGTTGGCTATATCTCAGAGTCTGCAAGGCCACTCTGAGATGTTGCGCATGCTCCTCCTGACTGCGGGAATATATTAATATGTCATCAATGAAGACTTTTACAAACAAGTCTAAATAAGGCCGGAACACCCGATTCATCAATTCCATAAAAGCTGCTGGAGCATTTGTCAACCCTAAAGACCTGACCAGAAATTCATAATGTCCATACCGTGTACGGAACGCTATTTGAGGGACATCAGATGCCCTAATCTTCAACTGATGATAGCCAGATCTCAAATCTATCTTTGAAAATACCTTGGCACCCTGAAGCTGGTCAAATAAATCATCAATTCGCGGGAGTGGATATTTATTTTTGATAGTCACCTTGTTTAACTGTCGATAGTCAATGCACATTCTCATCGAACTATCTTTCTTCTTTACAAATAATACTTGCGCACCCCACGGCGAAACACTAGGTCTAATGAAACCCTTTTCAAGTAAATCCTGCAACTGCTCCTTCAATTCTTTTAACTCTGGCGGAGCCATATGATATGGGGGAATGGAAATGGGCTGAGTGCCTGGAGCCAAGTCAATGCAAAAATCAATGTCCCTTTCGGGCGGTATACCTGGCAAGTCTGAAGGAAATACTTCAGGAAATTCGCGAACCACAGGCACAGAGTCAATAGAAGGAACCTCAGCACTGGAATCACGGACATAGGCCAAATAAGCCAAGCATCCCTTCTCAACCATACGCTGAGCCTTAACATAAGAAATAACATTGCGACTAGTATGACCTGAAATTCCTTTCCACTCTATATGAGGCAAATTCGGCAGAGCTAAAGTCACAGTCTTGGCATGGCAATCTAAAATAGCATGATATGGAGATAGCCAGTCCATGCCTAATATAATATCAAAGTCCACCATATTTAGGAGCAATAAATCAGCACGGGTCTCGAGACCCTCAATTACTATAATACATGACCGATGAACTCGATCAACCATAATAGAATCGCCTACCGGTGTAGACACATGAACAAGAACACTCAGTGGATCACTAGGCTGAATCAAGTACGGTGTAAAATAGGAAGACATGTACGAATATGTAGACCCAGGGTCAAATAATGCTGATGCCTTTCTATCACAAACCAAAATAATACCTGTAATGACGGCATCAGAAGACTCAGCCTCTGGTCCGGCGGGAAGTGCATAACATCGGGGCTGTGCCCCACCACCTTGAGCAGTATCTCTAGGACGATCAGCTGCTGGCTGGTCTCTACCTCTATCGGTCTGAGCTCCACCTCTATGACCTCTACCTCCACCTCTATGTCCTCTACCTCCGCCTCTAGCTGGCTGGGCAGGCTATGGAGGAACTGGGGCCTGAATCATGGCACGAGAACCCTGCGGCTGAGATCCGTCGGAAGCTCGAGGGCAATACTTTGCAATGTGCCCAAGATCACCGCACGTAAAAGAGGCCCTCGACTGCTAGAAATAGCGAAGTGGTGGTGCACTGATAGGCTGCTGATCAGAGTAGCGTGGCTGAGAATTACGATCACCAGAAGCATCGTGAGAAACCTGAAGAGCTGACTGATAAGGCCTAGGAGGATGGCCTCTATCATGAGAATCTCTACCTCCAGACGAGGTACCACTGAATCTACCCGAATTACGAGATCTCTTATATGATCCATGTCTTGCTCCCTGTGACAGAGCCATCTCGATCCGGCGGGCTACATTAGCCGCCTCCTGAAAAGTGATTTCACTTCGTGCCCCCAAGGCCATCTGTAGTCGAATTGGATGATTCAAGCCATCAATAAACCTTCTCACCCTTTCCCTATCTGTGGGAAGTATGATAATAGCATGACGAGCCGGGTCCACGAACCTAGTCTCGTACTGTGTGACAGACATAGAACCCTGATGAAGACGCTCAAATTGCCTGCGCAGAGCCTCCCGCTGAGTTGCTGGAAGGAACTTTTCCAAGAACAATTCTGCAAATTGCCCCCAAGTCAAAGATGATGATCCCGCTGGCCTGGATAAACAATAATCCCTCCACCAAGTCTTGACAGAACCAAATAATTGAAAAGTAGCAAAATCCACACCATTAGTCTCCACAATGCCCATAGTACGGAGAACCTCGTGGCGGCTATATAGGAAATCTTAGGGATCCTCTGAAGGAGTGCCGCTGAATGTGGTAGTGAACAACATGGTAAACCTGTCCAATCTCCATAACGCGTCAGCAAACATAGCTGCACCATTATTAGCCTGAGTCACAATTACAAGCTGAGCTACCTCAACTGGTTGAATAGCAGGAACCTAAGCCTGGGGAATTACTGGCTCCGGAGTGCACGTAGTAGGAGTCTGATTACCTCCTCCAGCCTGAGAAGTGGCTGGTGCTACTGGTAATAAACCTGCTCTGGTGATATTGTCCATAAAACCTGCTATCCGGACCAAAGCATCCTGAAGATCCGGTGAAAACATAACCCCTCCTGGGACCTGAACTGGGCCTACTGGAGCTGCTGGGACTGGAACCTCCTCCCCGATATGAGCCTGAGGTTCTACCACTTGTGCTGCTGTTCGGGGCTGCGCTCTACCCCTACCTTGGCCTCTAGGACAACCTCGACCTCGGCCTCTGCCCATAGCGGGAGCTGCCGCTACTGGGACCTCGGGCTGCTGGTCAGTAGATGAGGATGCACGTGTTCTTACCATCAGCGGAAGAACAAAGTAGAAGTTCAATTAACATTTGAAAGATCAAGTCGCACGACTAGAAAGAATAAAGGGAAAATTTCCTAACTCTGTAGCCTCTGGAGGATAAATACAGACGTCTCCGTACCAATCCCTCAGACTCTACTAAGGTTGTTCGTGAGTTGTGAGACCTATGCAACCTAGTGCTCTGATACCAACTTGTCACGACCCGGATTTCCCACCATCGGGAGTCATGATGGCGCCTACTAGTGGAAGCTAGGCAAGCCAAATATTACTTACATTTCCATTAGTTACCAAACTCTTGTTAAGATTTTAAAATTAAAAACATATAAATTACAGCGGAATAATTAAACTTAGCAGAAGACTTAGTCAATCTTATCAAATATGATAAAGAAATCCAAACATGATACACTACCCAAGACTGGTGTCACAATACTCATGAACTTCTAAGAATAATACACACAATTGTCTGAAAGAAATATAAGTTGTTTATCTCGAATACATGAGATAACAAAATGAAATACATAGATAGAAGAAACAACGGGTCCTGCGGACGCCTGCAAGGCTACCTCGTAGTCTCACTAGTCAGAATATCCACGATCGCTACTGCCGCTGCTGCTGTCCGTAACCTGTATCTGCGCAAAAAGAGCACAGAGTGTAGTATCAGCACAACCGACCCCATGTGCTGGTAAGTGTCTGGCCTATCCCAGCGAAATAGTGACGAGACTAGGGCCAGTCACCCACAAAAACCTGTACAATTGCAATATATATACATATACAAAATATTTATAAGGAAAGACTCTGTTCTGAAATAACAGTCAATAACTCATAATATCCAGAGTAATCTAGTCAACAGAATAAATCTTACTTTCATGTCTCAATTCCTTTTTCATTTCATTTCTCGTGGTAGGCGTACCACCCGCTCCCAACTGTAACAGTAAATTATATCTTGTGGTAGGCGTTCCACCCGCTCCCAATTGTATCAATAAGTTATATCTTGTGGTAGGCGTACCACCCGCTCCCAATTGTATCAATAAATTATACCTTGTGGTAGGCGTACCACCCGCTCCCAAATATATCAATAGGCTACCGGCAACTTTGGCCAATGCCAAGATTTTAAATCACTTTGTGGTCGGCGTGCCACACGATCCCATTTCTTATCATATAAGTGGTCGGCGCGCCATACGATCCCAATTGATAAATATATATATATTACCGGCATTTAACCAATAATTTCTGCATCAACAATATTTATAATTACTGGTTTTGAACCAATAATAGATAATAATTCAACAATTTATCTCCGTTACCGGTGTGACACCAATAACTCTTAATCAACAATTCATACACAACTAAATTCCCATTCCTTCAAGCTAGGATAGAACAAACACTTACCTCGAAATTTTACGAACGATTCAATCCGTAGCAATGCCTTTTCCTTTCGAATTTGGCTCCAATCCAATCGTATCTATACACAATTGATTTAATATCATCAATTCTACTTAACAAACTAGTTCATATTGCTAAATATGATTTTTACAACATTCTGCCCGGAATAGTAAAAATCGACCCCGGGCCCACATAATCGAAACTCAAGTTTCGAACCAAAATAAGTTCACCCAATCATCCATGAGTTCAAATATACAATTTGTTCTTAAGTTCGACTCCAAAACGAGGTCTAGATCGCATATTCTTTGAAAACCCTTACTATACTCAATTCTCAATTTTTCTACCCATTTACACCTATTTAGGCTTAGGAATTCAAATAATATTGATGGAAAATGAAGAAAAAGAGTTAAGAATCACTTACCCAAGAAGTTTGATGAAGAATCGCTCAAAAATCGCCCAAGGAGTTGTGGAGAAGAGAGTTGAACATAAATGGGATTTTTATCCCATTTCTGTTATGTTTTCTGACTTAAATTCACTGGTCATAAGTTTGTTCATCGCATTCGCGACACCTCGGTCGCGTTCACGATGAAGAAGACATGTTACCCATCGCGTTCGCATGGGGCTTGTGACGAACGCGAAGAAGAAAATTCTGGGGCTTACAGGTTGGCCTACGCGAACGCGAGCTTATCCACGCGAACGCGTAGAGAAAAAGGGCTGGCTCAAATTTACACTACGCGAACACGTGAAGTAGTACGCGATCGCGATGAAGGGAAACATCTGGGCATCGCGAACGCGACCAACAGGACACGAACGCGTTGAAGAAAAGAAGTTGTCCATCGCGAACGCGACCACCTGGACGCGAACGCGTTGAAGGATTGCCTGCTGCAGATTTTCTATAGTTTTTCTTAAGTCGAAAACCACCCCGATGCCTATCCGAAACTCACCCGAGCCCTCGAGGCTCCAAACCAAATATGCACACTAACTCAATAACATCATACGAACTTGCTCGAGCGATCAAATCGCCAAAATAACATCAAAATCAATGAATTGAGCCTTAAAACTCAATAATTCTTTCAAATTTTATAATTTCTAAAATTTCCAATTTAAGGCCGAAACACGTCAAACGACGTCCGTTTTCAACCAAACTTTACAGGAAACGCTTAACCAACATATATGACCTGTAACGGGCATCGGAACTAAAATACGAGCCTGATATCACCACTTTTCAATCAAATTTCAGTTTCATTTTCCTTAATCATTTTCAGAAAATAATTTAACAGAAAATTCTTTTACCGGGGTTCTAGACCTCGGATTTCAATTCCGGGCATACGCCCAAGTTCCATATTTTTCTACGGATTTTCTGAGACCATCAAATCACGGGTCCTCTGTTTGTCAAAAATGTTGACCAAAGTCAACCATATCAATATTAATATCAAAATTCTTCAAAGTTTTCACATATTTCACATATTTCAACATAAAAATTTTCTAGCTTCTTGCCCGAACTGTGCACGCAAATTGAGGCAACTATAAATGAGGTTTTCAAGACCTCAAAAGCTCGAAATGATTAATAAAAATAGTAATGACCTTTTGGGTCGTCACAGTGACAGCTCTGGCGACTCTGCTGGGGACACAAATCCAGAACCACTGGTTCAGGGTTTAAAAATTCGAGCTTTGAATAATTGTTGTATTTGGCTTATTTATTATCAGATTTTATTATATGTTTGTATTAATGTGCTAAATGTTGTTTTTACCGCTTTGATATTTTGTGAATTGTATATAAATTGCGCCGATGCCCATTTTCCTCTTCTGAGTCTCGTTGAAATATAATATCGGGCATTTGCTGGACATAGCCCGTTTTTCTCAAGATAGTTGTGGTGCTTGGCACCCGGTGAAGGATTTGTAGTCACACATATTTAGGCGGGGAGTATTGTCAATTAAGCTGGAAAGCCATGCTACCGGTGCACTTACACTCCTCGGCTCGAGTTGTCCGCTCGAGTAAAACCAGTCTAGACAATGTTTCCAACAGGATGATGACTTAAAATAACAAAACCTTATGCCGGATCCCCGATAGGAACGTCTATTTGCGTAATGTGCATATTTGACTTAGGAGGCTCGACACAGGGGTTGGGCCTGTCTAGGACAGGTGTAACTGAAACAGAAGACCGGCTTGATGCATCTTTGTCTGTGCATTTATTCATTTCGATCTTATATGGTGGCCGCTTTGTTATTTTAAAAAAAAAAAGAAAAAAAGAAGAGAAGAAGTAGAAAATGTCCGAATATAGAGTCAAAATAATTTTATGGAAAATAGTTTGTTTTCTTTGAAAATAATTTTTGAAAATGCTAAAAAAAAATTTCCAAATAAATTTTGTTAAAAATAGTGTGTTTTCTCTTTTGTTAAAATGATTTAGTTCATTTGTATCCGAACTATGCGGGTCTGATTCTCACCGGATGTGAGATACGTAGGAAAACCTCATCGGTTCCGACCCCAATTTTTAAAAATCCAAAAAAATATTTTCGTTTAGTTCCTTCTTTAAAATCTTTCTTTAGAAAATTCAAAAAAAAAAGAAGAGTAAAAGTAGTTTAAAAAAACTAAAAAAAATGGTTTCGTTCTTTCTACTGCTTTTCATGAAATAAAAAGAAAAATCAATAAAAATCAAAATTAAAAATATGGATTTCCTTCATTTTTGAAGTATTTTTCTAATAAAAACTGAAACAAAAATCCAAAAAAAAAATTCTTTTACTCCAAAGCAAATAAATGTTTTTAGAAGTCGTTCTTTCAAAAAAGCAAAACATAAAGCAAAAAAAAAAAGCAAAAATATAAATATATTTTCCTTTCTTCTTTTTAAGCATTTCTTTCAAGAATTAGTTGATTTACACCATTCCCGATTATGCGAACTACGCCCGGTCTGATTCATGCGGGGACATGATACGTAGGCAATCCACATAAGATTCGACCATCACCAAAAGAAAAGGAAAATGAAAAAAAAGAGAGAAAATTGATAAAGAGAGAAATAAGATGAAAGCAAAGGAAAGTATAAGCCGGAGTAACGCATTACAATCGAATACAAGTAGTAGCACGATCAACTGTATAAGTGCATCACACCCAACGTGAGATTACTTATCTGTTATGTTGTTTCAGACTAACCGTTTGTTTGCCAAACTCCAGGTTTTAGAAAAGAGTGGTTGATTTTGTGGTAATCTGGCCTCACATTCATACTTCACGAGGTCCAAAGGAAAAGTTCAGCAACCCGTTGCTAAATCAAAAGAAAGTACCCATCTTTATTTCACAAGGTCGAAAAGAAGTGCCAACATGTCTTCAGAAATCCCTCTAACAACCGTTCCCATTTTGGAAGAGAGCTCCGTGTCAACCATTCCGGCTACTGAGTCAGCAGCTGCAGAAGAAAACAGAATTTTGCGCTGTCGCATGCTGGAGATGTTAGATGACTGGAATAACGGGAAAGAGCCCCCAAGTCTGATCCCTGGGTTCCCCGAACTATTCCTCAGGTCGAGTGGGATTTCTAATACCCCCACCAATTACCCACCTACTCTGTTTGGATATTCTAATGTTACAACCCTCTCCGAATCACCCTCCACTTCCCATCATCGGGTGACGACATTAGATATATCCACAAGAACATCAGTTGGTTTGCCAGTTCCAATCACGACGCATCCCACCACACTTACTTCTTTCTTTGATTCCTCTTCTTTTACATTCCCGGCACCACCCCTTCCACGGGATCCTACCCAGTTTGCCGTCAATATCTATCCTCAACCACCCCAATATGAGTTCATGCCAAGCCAAAATCCAAAAGCTCCCAAATGGGATGAAATGGCAAAAAGAATGAGCAGCTTGGAACAGAGTTTGAAAAACATGCAAGGTCTAGGCGGACAGAAGAGTGTTTCTTACGCAGATTTATGCATGTTCCCACATGTCCATTTGCCATCAGGCTTTAAGACGCCGAAGTTCGAAAAGTATGACGGGCATGGCGACCCTATTGCTCATCTAAAAAAATATTGCAATCAATTGCAAGTTGCTGGCCGTAGGGAAGAATTGCTGATGGCATACTTCGGAGAGAGTTTGATCGGGATAGCATCAGAGTGGTACATGGATCAAGACATATCTCGATGGCACATCTGGGACTATTTGGCCAGAGATTTTGTGAAACAGTTCCAGTACAACATCGACATTGCGCCAGACAGGAATTCTTTATCGAAGTTAAAGAAGAAGCCCTCAGAAAGCTTCAGAGAATATGCTATCAAATGGCGAGAGCAAACATCCAGGGTGAAACCCCCTATGGACGAAATAGAAATGGTCACTACTTTCCTCCAGGCTCAGGAACCAGACTATTTCCAGAACATGCTGTCAGCAATGGGAAAACCTTTCGCAGAGGCGATCAAGATTGGGGAAATGGTAGAAAATAGTTTAAAGATGGGAAGAATTTTGAGTCAGGCGGCCATTCGAGCGACCTCCCAAGCAATCCAAGGAGGGTTTGGAGGAATAGCAAAGGGTAGGATGAAAGAAGAAACGTCCATGGCAACTTCGGGTGATAGAAGACACCACGCTCCTAGACCCATCTTTTCACAAAGAACCCCCCAACATTATTACCCTGCTCAGGAAATGTCCTATATCCCTCAACCATATGCGGTCATGAATGCTCAACTTTTTGCGCGACCGCAGCAGCATGTCAGTAGAAACCAAGCTCTATTTCCAAGAAATCAGCCTCCCCACCAGAACCACTTTGACCATCGACCTCCGCAGAATAACTTCCGTCCTTGGGAACCACCAAAGAAATCAAACTTTACCCCAATTGGTGAATCTTACTCTAGTCTATTCCCGAAACTTGTCCAAATAGGTCTATTGTAGCCGGTTCCTCAGAATAGACAAAACCCGGCATCGCCTTCCTACAAAGCTGGTTTCAGGTGTGCATATCATTCAGAGGCAGAGGGCCACCATACTAATGACTGTTGGACTTTGAAATAAGCAGTGGAGAATTTAATAGAGCAAGGGAAGATTGTGTTGAAAGATGAGGATGTCCCAAATGTGACCAATAATCCGCTGCCTGCTCACAATAACGGGCCGATAATTGGGATGATTTGTGAAGACGAAGAATTCGATCCAGCTCTTATGGCCATAATTGCTATTGCTGATGTGGAAAGGAAGCCCAAGGCAGCCCCGAAACAGGAGAAAGGGGAAAAGAAGAGTAAAATCACTGAGTTAGAACCAGAAAGGGAAATTGGTGCACCTAAGCAAGCCTATGTGGCATGGAGGGTAATTAAGACACCACAGCTGAATGAGCCAGTGTTTGTTGGACGCATACCACAAAAGCTTAAGGACCGTCAGAAGGAAGATAATGAGGATTTCATGACTGAAGAGAGTGAAGGAAAACATGAGGCAAAGCTCTGCGATACCCACATGGTCGAGCTAGGGAAAGGGACTATCACCGTTGAGATGGGACCAGACACTAAACTCCCAAACTGAAAGGCTAGGCCATTCCCGATCAGGCGGAAGCCCAGTAAACTTGTCCTGCCGCATTTTTCTGCATCCAGAGTTATTTCAGGGTGTAAATTGGATGTTTCTTTTAGTTTTTGTCTTTAAATTCCTAATGTGCACCCTGTTTATCCTTTCAATTCCAAGAAATGAAATTAATATTTCATTGTCCGTTTCCTTTTCTTTTGTTATTTTTTATTCTTTCAGATTTTTTTTAGTTTTCTTTTTCTCTTCTCTTTATTTCAAATCATACAGCTTTAAATAACATGACATGCTTGCAAACTTCATGCCTAGATCCCAAAACGCTGTCAGACTTCAGAATAATGAATCGAGAGTTGAAATGCACAAAAGTTTATTTTGAGGAAATGAAACAATGAATTGGAACAACTGAAGGAAAATTGGTCAGCATACAAAAGGGGTGTGTTGTACTCAGAGAATACCCGAGTAGTTATCCCAACAAAGAATGGCCCATGCTTGCAACAAGAAAGTGCGGCCCAGAAATCTCGAAATAGAACAACCAACGTTAAGGCGCATTCCTCCTCATTACCAAGAGACAAAAGGAAAATTGGCTCCTGATTGGAAAGATCCATACATCATCTGGAAAATATCACTGAGAGGGACGCTGTATCTGGGAGACATTGAAGGAAATGATCTTGAAACGGCAGTCAATACAGATGCAGTATAAAGGTACTATGTCAAGACCTCCTGCGGCGTTGGCTTTTGTATAATTGAGATGACGAAGGCTTTCTTTCTTGCTACCCCAAACACTACCAACCCTTTTGTAAACCCTTTGAGCCGGTTACATTTCTTTGGCTACCCTCTTTGGAATCCAAATTCAAAAAAAAACCAAAAACAAAACAAAACAAAGTCCGAATAAAACAAAACAAAGTACCTGAACTACTTTCTGAGTTGATTCCGAAAGGATACGTAGGCAACCTCTCCTGAGATTCAGTCACACCTAACCAAAAATCCCAATTTCCCCAAAACTTGAAACTGGGGCAGATGATTTGGCTACCCTCTTTGGAATCCAAATTCTGGAATCCAAATAAAAAATAAAAAAAACCAAAAACAAAACAAAACAAAACAAAGTACCTGAACTACGTTCTGACTTGATTCCGAAAGGATACGTAGGCAACCTCTCCCTGAGGTTCAGTCACACCAAACCAAAAATCCCAATTTCCCCAAAAATTGAAACTGGGGCAGATGATATGACGTTTCAATTTAGATCCGTCAAGATGGTTCCAGAGTTGTAATTCCATTTAGTTTCCTTTTTACCCAAAAACCTTGTTTAAGTCCTTCAGATCAATTGGCAAAGGCAAGGAAGTGAAAAATGTCATTGACGGAAATCTAACACAGCTTGAATTGAGAGAAACAAAATGAGAGAGTCTTATCGGTGAAAACCTTCGGGCACCATAAGGCGATGGCAGTTGGAGAAGCTAAAAATGAGAGAGTCCATTTAGTGAAAACTTGCGAAGAGCACTATCGAGGGACAGTGAGAAGAGAAATGAGAGGTCGATTGGCAAAAACCCGAAAAGGGCATCGCCGACCAAAAAGAAGACATCCCTGCACTAAAAGAATTTTGGCAAGGTTCCTTGGTTTTGAAATTGTGAATCAATAGGTTCATAAGAAGTTGGAAAGCTTATGTGGGTCAGGCGTCCAGTCCAAGAAGCATGTCACGTTTATTTGAAGTCAGCATGCATCCCAGATAAGTCCTTCTTTTCCCCGAAAGGGACGCTTCTCTTTAAACTCATTTTCTTGTTTTTTGTATAGTTATTCTTTGAATCCCTTTCGGTTTAATTTTAATTCTGAAACTATTACAAAGAAAGGCGGCAGGACCGGTTTTACAGGACTCCGTTTGGTAAAAAAGGGGTGAAGAAAGATACCCAGCCTCAGTAGTGTATTGATCCAATCCCAACTGATCATGATGGTCGATCACTTGCAAAGGAAAGGACATTTGGAAGGAAAATGAAATCAAAGGATAAGGTCTTAGAAGAGACGGAACAAGGCAGAAAGACAGAGCTCACACAGGAAAATCCTTATGGAATCCCGAGTTTGAACCCGGTCGGTTGAAAGAAAGTCACCCTCAAAGACAATCAGTAACAAAGTACTCAATGGTAATGGGGCCAAGATCAAGCGTTGAAGATAATCAAGGCCACAATGTCAACCACTTTTTCAACTAATAAAATGTTCTTTGTTGAAAGCAGGTTTATTTAATTGTGCAAGAAGAAGGTACAATCCAAAGATGTGAAATACGCAAGCATTGAAATGGCTTTGGAACATAGGAAACGCATAAAAAGGGAAGTTTCTTTTCGAAAGCTTTATCTTATGCATTTGTTGACGGGTAAAAAAAGAAAATACCTAAAAGAAGACCCAAAAGGAAGAATAAAAGAAAGAAAATGAAAACTCCAAAAAGAGAATCAAATCATGTTAGTCCAATATCCGTTTGGACCCCGGTCAGAAAGCCGAGGGTCTTCCGGCCAGAAAGCCGTTGAAAACTTTCTTTCAAAATCCCCGGTCAGAAAACCGTGGATCTCCCAGTCAGAAAACTGCGGAGCTATTTATTTTAACCCCGGCCAAAAAACCGAGGGTCTTGCGGCCAAAAAACCGTTAGACATTGTTTGAATTCCGGCCAGAAAGCCGTGAAACTTTTCTTTCAAAATCCCCGGTCAGAAAACCGAGGATCTCCCAGTCAGAAAACTGCAGAGACATTTATTTTAACCCCGGCCAAAAAACCGAGGGTCTTGCGGCCAGAAAACCGTTAGACATTGTTTGAATTTCGGCCAGAAAGCCGTGAAACTCTTCTTCCCGGTCAGAAAACCGAGGATCTCCCGGTCAGAAAACTGCGGAGCCATTTATTTTAACCCTGGCCAAAAAATCGAGGGTCTAATGGCCAAAAAACCGTTAGACATTGTTCGAATTCCGGCCGAAAGCCGTGAAACTCTTCTTCCCGGTCAGAAAATCGAGGATCTCCAAGTCAGAAAACTGCGGAGCCATTTATTTTAACCCCGGCCAAAAAACCTAGGGTCTTGAGGCCAAAAAACCGTTAGACATTGTTTGAGTTCCGGCCAGAAAGCCGTGAAACTCTTCTTCCCGGTCAGAAAATCGAGGATCTCCAAGTCAGAAAACTGCGGAGCCATTTATTTTAACCCCGGCCAAAAAATCGAGGGTCTTGCGGCCAAAAAACCGTGAGACATTGTTTTGAATTCCGGCCAAAAAGCCGTGAAACTCTTCTTCATGGTCAGAAAACCGAGGATCCCCAAGTCAGAAAACTGCGGAGCCATTTATTTTAACCCCGGCCAAAAAACTGAGGGTATTGCGACCAAAAAACCGTTAGACATTGTTTGAATTCCGGCCAGAAAGCCGTGAAACTCTTCTTCCCGGTAAGAAAACTGAGGATCTCCCAGTCAGAAAACTGCGGAGCCAATTATTTTAACCCCGGCCAAAAAACCGAGGGTCTTGCGGCCAAAAAACCGTTAGACATTGTTTGAATTCCGGCCAGAAAGCCGTGAAACTCTTCTTCCCGGTCAGAAAACCGAGGATCTCCCAGTTAGATAACTGCGGAGCCATTAATTTTAACTCCGGCCGAAAAACCGAGGGTCTTGCGGCCAAAAACCGTTAGACATTGTTTGAATTCCGGCCAGAAAGCCGTGAAACTCTTCTTCCCGGTCAGAAAACCGAGGATTTCCCAGTCAGAAAACTGGGGAGCCATTTATTTTAACCCCGGCCAAAATATCGAGGGTCTTGCGGCCAAAAAAACCGTGAGACATTGTTTTTGAATTCCGGCCAGAAAGCCGTGAAACTCTTTTCCCGGTAAGAAAACCGAGGATCTCCCAGTCAGAAAGCTGCGAAGCCATTTATTTTAAACCCCGGCCAGAAAACCGAAGGTCTCCCGGCCAGAAAGCCGTGAAACATTTATTTGTGAAACTGTGATTTTCTTAACCAATACCAAAGAGTCTTTTTAATCATTTTATGTGTCACAATTAACTCACGAAATTTTCCTAGCACAACTAGGGCAGAAAAATTTCGTTCGTTTGTTTGTTTCATTTGTCTAAATAGGTTTGACCTCGAGACGCAAGGATCGAGATAACCTACGAGTGGACCCTCAATCCGGAATGAAGAAAAGAAGGAAAAGAACCGAAAGGAAACGAGTTCAAACGTTGGAGTAAACAGAAGTGCGGATTGCTCCGAATCTGATTAAAGTCACGAGTTCCGCCAATTCCATTTCACTCAATGTTACAGAAATAAACAAGCACGTACAGTTTGTTGAGCATCAAGATTCAGATCGAGGTCTACATCAAAATCAGCTAAGATTCAAGATCAAGTTTTCAAGAGAATCATAGATAGGAATCTTGTAATTCATAGTTTGATAGCATAACTAGTTCAGCTTTAATTTCTCTTTTGGTGTAATAAGGAGGTCAGTAATCAGTAAGCAGCAACAACAGCAATGATAGCAACAGTAACAGTAAAGTGTCAGTTCACGGTAGTTCCAGCTACCAAAACTTTCCGAACTACATTGACCTGATTCCTGTTTAGCCCAGGATATATAGGAAGCCCCCGAAGCAAAGGCTCGGTCAAGATCTTTTTAAAATGCTTCACACGGAGTGCTCAAAACAGGCAATAATCGCTCGTATTTTCTCATTATCTTTGCGCGAAAGCAAAGAGGGGCAGCTGTGAGCACGTGATTTTTGCCCTATATGAGAATCACTCCCAAAAATTCAAAATAAAATAGTTTTGGGTTGTGTGTGATTTTTGTGGATTTTGCGTTATTTTTTCTTTTATTATATGTATTTATCTGTGCGTGTTTATTTGTTAAATTAATAAAATAATAATAATAATAATTTCATTAATGTTTTATAGTCATTTTAATCTTCAAAAAAAAAAATACAAAAATAGTACTTTATATTATTGTCTTTATTTGAAAACGAAAATTACAAAAAAATAATTTCATTAATATTTTGTAGTTATTTTAATCTTGAAAAATACAAAAATATTTTTTTTAATTGTGAGTCTCATTTTAATAGTCATTTTTCTTATTTAGGATTAATTAAACAACATCGTGTCTCATTCTCGGTTCCGAGCAAGGAATAACGTTCAAACGACCCATTTGTAGGCCTAATTTTTGGACCTAGCCCATAACAATTTGAGTCCACCACACGTGGAGAACACAAACAGAACACGAGACTTGGAACATTTTGGGAACACAAGATGTCTTGGAAGAGACAATGCACACATGAGGGACATAACTTTTGGACCCCTCAAACTTTTGTCACGCCTAACAACATTTGATCATATTCATTTTGATTAATACAAAGTCACGTGAAGAAGACTCATTCTTCTTCTTGAGTGATAGAAAACAAAATAAAAAGAAACTTTATTTTCTACATTTTTTGACATAACAAACATAAGGTCACCAACCTCACGTCCAAACAGTCTTTCGTCTTCCAGGGTCCGTCGCCTTTCTCGTCCAGCGTCGTCACCACCTTCGTCCAGCAGCCACGGCTATCATGAATGACCAGCAAACAGCCATGGTTGTCGTCTTCATCACAACCAAGCAGCCATCGTCGTCTTCATCGCAACCAAGCAACCATCGTCGTCTTCATCGCGCAACAACCATGTCCGACGACCAAGCAGCCATGTCCGAACAGCCATGGTTGCATCTCTTCCTCGTCACCAGCCCGTCGTTTGTCCAGCAGTCACTGGCCATCGTTCCTCTAGCAGCTGGTCGTCGTTCGTCCAGCAGCTCCATCAATAGCTCGTCGTTCAGTTGCTGCCCCACAACGCTGCCTCCCCCTTTCTCCGACTAGCAGTAGCATTGCTGCTGCATCTCGTCGTCCAGCAGCCTCCGTTCATCACCCTACTGTCCAAAACGATCCTACTGTCATTTTCCTCTAGCTGCTGTCCGTCGTCAACCCGACGAGCAGTGGCGAAACTCCATGAACGAACAACAACGTTCACCAAGATCCGAGTTCGATATGGGTTCGTTCAAATTTTCAGATTGTTCTTTCAAAATTATTTCCTTCTTTTGATCAATTTTTTTTTGTTTGTGTTTTGGTTTAAAGTATTGGTTATGATTTTGTTTTATTCTTTCTATTTTTAAATTAATGTTTTTGGTTTAAAGTGTTGGTTATCATTTTTGTTTCGTTCATTTTATTTTTTTCAGATTATCGATTTCTGATTTGAAGTGTTGTTTGTAATTTGTCTTGTTCATTAAACTCTTCTTCTTCCTCAAGACCTTTATTCGGTCAGATCTTTTCTTCTTGAGTTTATTTGTGTGAATTTAATTTAAGGATTGGTTATAGCTTTGATTTTAATAGAAATTAGTGTGTGTAAAAGGATTAAAAGATCTTCAGTGCAAAATACAGCCTGTTTCGCTCTACTACAGAAGCTATCCACCTTGTGAGGAGGGTGGTGGAACTGTTCAGGGATAAGAGGAAGGACCCGCATATGGTGTTTATCGACTTGGAGAAGGCGTACGATAAGGTCCCTAGAGAGGTTCTGTGGAGATGCTTGGAGGCGAAGAGCGTGCCAGAAGCCTACATCAGAGTGATCAAAGACATGTATGATGGAGCCAAGACTAGGGTTAGGACGGTGGGTGGCGACTCGGACCATTTTCCGGTGGTTATGGGGCTACATCAAGGATCTGCGCTAAGCCCTCTCTTATTTGCCTTGGTAATGGATGCTCTAACTCGCCATATTCAAGGGGATGTGCCATGGTGTATGCTCTTTGTTGACGACATAGTCTTGATAGACGAGACGAGGGCTGGTGTTAATGCGAGGTTGGAGGTCTGGAGACAGACCCTCGAGTCTAAGGGTTTTAAACTAAGCAGGTCTAAGACAGAATATCTAGAGTGCAAGTTTAGCGCCGAGTCGAGCGAAGTAGGTTGGGACGTGAAGCTGGGATCTCAGGTCATAGCCAAGAGGGACAGTTTCAGATATCTTGGATCAGTGATTCAAGGGGACGGAGAGATTGACGGGGATGTCACTCACCGTATAGGAGCGGGGTGGTTGAAGTGGAGGCTCGCATCAGGAGTCTTGTGTGACAAGAAAGTTCCACAGAAACTCAAGGGGAAGTTTTATAGAGCGGTGGTTAGACCTGCCATGTTGTATGGGGTGGAGTGCGGGCCTGTGAAGAACTCTCATGTCCAGAGAATGAGAGTTGCGGAGATGAGGATGCTCAGGTGGATGTGCGGGCTCACCAGATTAGATAAGATTAAGAATGAAGTTATTCGGGAGAAGGTGGGGGTGGCCCCGGTGGATGAGAAGATGCGAGAAGCGAGACTCAGGTGGTTTGGGCATGTGCGGAGGAGAAGCCCTGATGCACCGGTGAGGAGTTGCGAGCGACTGGCGGTGGTTGGCGCGAGTCGAGGCAGAGGGAGGCCTAAGAGGTATTGGGGTGAGGTGATTAGGAAGGATATGGCTAGAATGGGGATTTCCGAGGACATGACCCTTGATAGGAAAGTTTGGAGGTCTAGTATTAGGGTTGTAGGGTAGGGCCTTCTAGAATTCTTAGTACTTCTGTTAGGGGCTGAGTGGGGTTTGGTAGCGACCTCTATAGTTAATTAATGTATTGTATTGTGCCTCTTGTGGTAGTAACCGATTGGTATTATTGCATGTCATTCTACTTTTGGTTTTATGTTTAGATAATCACTTATTTGATTTATCCCGGATTTACTAACATTGTTTTGTTTTGTTTGTTGATTTTCTCTCTCCTTCTCTGAGCCGAGGGTCGGCCGGAAACAGCCTCTCTACCCTTTTTTGTGTGAATTTCATTTAAGGATTGGTTATAGCTTTGATTTTAATAGAAATTAGTGTGTGTAAAAGGATTAAAAGATCTTCAGTGCAAAATACAGCCTGTTAAACACTAAGTAGTGGAAACAAGAACCATTTTAGTTTAATAATAAAAATGTGCTTTGCATATGGTTGAAGATAGTGAAATCTGCAGGGCAACATGATATTCCACTACATCTTTGAACTTTAGAGTTTTTTATATAAAACATATTCTTAGACAATGTTTGAGTGGAAAATTATAGGTTAAGTAGGCTGGACAGTGTTTTAAAATGATTAACAAGGGGCTGCTAGCTTGAACACCAATGCTATAAAAGGGACAACACTTTGCACATAGAAAGGACACAGATTTGAGAGAAAACTGATTTTTCAGACAGATTTGAGGGACATAGACTCTGAGACAGATTTGAAAAATATACTTTAGTAGCTCCTTTAGCTTGAGTTAATGCTTGCTTTGTTGCTTCAGTTCATAAAAGTCCCATTTTTTCACTTAAGCACTGTTTTGTTTGCTCGTTTGGGTTTTTGAATTCCCTGCTTTGTTTCAAATCACTCTTGGGATTGTTGGTTGTCTCCAATTTTTGGCTCTTTTGGATTCTTGTTGGGATTCGCTACTGCTGTTGCTGTTAGTTTGAATTTGGTTGGTTGTTGCTGCATACTGTTCTGTTGCTAACCCCTTCTTTTTGCTCGATTTTACTTCGAGGTACTTTATTCTCTCTAATGCCTTGAAGTTTCATTTGATGTATTTAAACGATTTTGAAATCAAATGAAGAAGAACTGCTATCATCTGAATTTGCCTACGTATTTCATTTTTAGTTTTAAATTGTAGTTATAGATTTCCAATACACATCAGTGTCAATCAGAAATTTTAAAACTTGTTTAGTAATTAAACTAAAGGGACTTTGGATTATTGATTAGTAATTTTCAGAATTGTATTCAACCTTTTGATATACACTTGCTAGTTGTAAAATGTATTCGTATAAATAGGACTATTGCGTACTTTGATTTAAATCATGGATTGTTTAAAATGAGTCCATGTTTCTTGTTAGCATGTATATTTTGGCAACCTTAGTATTAAGTATGAATTTTGTTCAAAGTTGTGATGTTTAAAGTTTTAGATAAAAACAGTGGAGTTCCTAGGACATATGTTCGTAATGAATAGTTAAAACTAGCTTTGAAATTCAGCAGTTAGTTTTCTTTATTTGTTTTGGGTTTTTCACTAATCAATTATTCTATTTAGCCAGTTATGGGCGAACAAATATTCTCGATCTAATTAATATGAGGTATTAAAATTTATGCTCATACCTTGTTAAGAGCCTTATTCGAATTAGATGCATTCTTGATTATTTAGTGGTAAATTTTAGCTAAAAAATGGAATTATTTCATATGACGATACTTTACATAAGTTAATCGAGGAATAACTTCAATAAATATGTACACCGACTAAAGTATCATCAAAGTCAATATTTTCGCTTTACTTAGAATTAGCCTCTCGTTTAAAGTTTTGAATGTATAGTTTATTTTAATAAAAGCGTTTCAGTCCATTAAAAGCATATAGGATAACATGTATTAAAATCAGATATTTTAAGCCATTTATAATAATTAAAGCGACCGTGCTAGAACCACGTGATCCGGGGGTGCCTAACACCTTCCCTCGGATCAACAGAATTCCTTACTTAGAATTTCTGGTTCGTAGACTTCATTTGGAAAGTCGAAATTTCCTCGATTCGGGATTTAAATGAATTGGTGACTTGGGACGCCCTAATTTATTCCAAGTGGCGACTCTGAAATAAATAAATAATCCTGTCTCGAATATTGTCACTTAAATTGGAAAAACTCCCTCACCCGTCTTCTACCCTCCGGGGTAGGGGCGCGCCAAAAGGAGGTGTGACAGTAATAAACTATGATGAATATTTCGCAAGCATTAGATTTATGATTTTTTTTTGAGAACTTGTAGTTTATTTAATTCTGCGTTTATTTATGAAGTATAATTTATCTATTGAAGATGTTTTTTTCTTCTTATTCTGATAGATGGAGTTCCCTTATTATAGATTTTATTTTATTTGTGCAAATTTATTTTTTAGCATTCAAGGTTCCCTAGTGAAAATATTGATTTTGCTTATATTATTAAAAATAAAAGTGTGATTCATTCTTAATATTAATTATATTTGCTTCTTAGTGTCTGAGATGTAATTTTTATGCGACAATCATAACACATATACACAATGAAATTCTATAAGTAAGGTCTGGAAAATTGATGTAATTTTTATATTTGCAAATAAAGTGCTTATTAAATTGCCCAAATAAATTAAAAAAATGAACCGGACAAACATTCCGAACAAACTATATATTAGTAACTATTATTAAGTGTACATTAAAGAAAATTTTAGCACCCGCCACCTTCAAATCTTAGATCCGCCTCCGCTTAAAACATATTAGATCCTGATCAAAAAATAAAAATCTAAGCGGTCGATTTATTCTATGAATTGAAAATCTTATAAATTAAATCTAATTTATTCAAAACCAACCAAAAGAATACCATATTCTCATATTTTGTCCAGTTTGTATATATTAAAGGCAGTACTACTACAACAACAACAGTAATTATCATCAATGATTGAATATTTTCTAAAATATTTATTTATAAACAAACAAGAGTTATGGTAGCTGATGAAGCAGTGACGGAAGCAGGATTAAATTTAGAAAAAAGAAAAAGTTAAAAAAACTAGAAAAGATTATGATCGATAGGAATTAAACGAGTCCGGAACTAAAATGTGATTCATTTGGACTCAAAATACATAAATAAGTGAAAAAAATAAAAAGATGACTTTTTTATATATAGTGCCAAAATATTTGGCGCTATACCTTAACTTTAACTGTGCCATTAAGTATATGGCCAAGTATTTGGGACTATACTGAAAAAGGTGACACGCCCAGATATAGCGCCAAAATAGCTGTCACTATATCCTTTTTCCTAGCCCCTACTTGCTTTCCCCATTACTCTTTCTTCTATTCTTCATCTTCTACTTCTTTCTTTCTCTTTCTTCGTATCAATATAAATAATTTTATTTATTTTAATTGTGTAAATCTACTTCTTTATTAATTATTTAGAGAATAATTCTTTGTATAAATTTAAAAATAATGTAATTTATAGTTTTTAATTTTATCATGAGGGAGTTGATTTATAGCAGTATAATATTTACGACTTATTTTTTATTAGAAGTACCAAAAGTTTTACATATTTTTTTAATTTTATATTTAATCACACAAGTTCACGTAAATTGGACTAGAGTAAGTTTTGAGAGAGTTTTGTAGGTATTTGACTAGAAAATATTTCAAGGTGACATAGATCTTTTGATATAAAATGTTGAGTTTAACGTTAGTTCTAATAATTTATAGCATTAAATTATTGTAAAAGCAAGACGCAAAAAGATAAATGTGAACGTAGATTTGATTTAGACAAATGTAAATGTTGGATGTATAATTTTAAATTATAAATACCACCACGAGGTAGACCTTATCCCTACCTCGAGGGAGTAGAAAAGTTGTTTCTAAAAGACCTTCGCCTCAAAAAGACAAACAGAGATAAATGAAATTTTAGGTAGGGATAATGTCTCCCTCGTGGTGGTATATATAAATTAAAATTACACATCCAACATTTACATTTGTCTAAATCACACTTACATTCACATTTATCTTTTTGTGTCATGCTTTTACAATAATTTACTGCTATAAAATATTGGAATTAATGTTAAACTCAACATTTTATATCAATAGATCTATATTTCACTTTGAAATCTTTTCTAGTCAAATGCCTTCAAAACTCTCTCAAGTTCAATTTACGTGAACTTGTTTGATTGAATATAAAATTTTAAAAAAATATAAAAAACTTTTGATACTTCTAATAAAAATTGAGTCATAAATATTATACTGCTATAAATCAACTAACTCATGGTAAAATTAAAAACAATAAATAACATTATTCTTATATTTATAAAAAAATTATTCTATAAATAAATTAATAAAAAAATAAATTTACACAACTAAAATAAATAAAATTATTTATATTGATACGAAGAAAGAGAGAGAGAAAGAAGTAGAAGATGAAGAATAGAAGAAAGAGTACTAGGGAAAGCACGTGGGCGAGGAAAAAAGATATAGCGCCAGCTATTTTGGCGTAATAGTTGGGCGTGTCAGTTTTTTTTAGTATAGTGCCAAAATACTTGGCACTATACTTAACGCCACAGTTAACGTTAATGTATAGCGCCAAGTATTTTGGCACTATATATAAAACTGTTAGTTTTTTTTTTAAATTTATTTATGTGATTTGAGTCCAAAAGAACCACATTTTAATTTTAGACCCGAAATTAGACCCCTCACAAAAATTTTGAACCCATTGACCATCAAATGAATCCCCCAAATTTGTGTCATTTGTTGATCACCAAGTATTAGCACAATAATGGGTAACATAAAAATACAGTGTTCCCCCAATTTGGATTAAAAAACAAATATGATAAGACCTAGACATCTGGATATGTACAGTGTTTCTGAGAGCATCTTTTACCAAGCCAATCATGCATAGGCATTATACGATTAAGTGAGTTATCTCGATATAAAATTTGAAATTAAATTTATTTTTACTTTCCTATGGGTAGCTAAAATGAAGATAATTCTAATATTATAATCATGGGATTATCTATATCATATTTGTTCGACTCAAAATATTTACAAGCATTTATGAATTCAGAAACAATTATTAAAAGTAAAGGGCCAATCATAGCAAGTCGTAACATATCTGACGTTCGATAAGGGAAAGGATAATGGGAACATATATATAGACAACATAAGATATTAGTGATCTTTATTCATGATAATGGGTTAATCTGCCTCTCCATGGAGAGGTTCAGAGCTTTACAATCATGTTTTTGTAGATCTACCATTATTATGTATTTCTGGTACTAGGTTCTCACTCTGTGTTGTACTCTGTATTTCTTAGTGCCCCCATGGGGAGAGAGTGGAACCCCTTTTCTGATGACTGCCTCTGTATTTATAGATATTTGTTATGTCGGTTGACTTTCTTGGAGATCGAGCCCGCGTCAGGAGATTATTTTGGGCGTACCCGGAAAGCGCCGACCTCGGCCAAAACTTCTAGGCGGATACGGGCAGTACTTCTTGGTCGGGGCGGCCTCGCCGCTTGTTATGTTTATATCAGTCGACAGAGATGGTTAATCTAACTGATTATTATAAGATCAAATTATAGCCCATACAGTTAGTCCCTCCGCTTATCATGGTCGCGTCGAGGCAGACCCTGGTAAGCAGATATGACGTTCGAAGAGCGCCCCCTCCCGGTGGATAGGACGATAACTACTTATGGCGCCTTATCACTATTTTCTTTTTCACGGAGGAGGTACGATCACATGTGCGCATATTCGTGGCGAAGGGTAATGGTCGGTACGCCGTAATCATAGGTTAGGGTACGTGTCGCCCGCGCAAGCTCTAGGACGCGGGACCTGGTTGCCTCGGCCGATAAGGCGTCTACATGTTTGAGATATTCGAGGTGGTACCCGCAATTTCAGCGTATACTCACCGGTTTCAATCGTGGTGGTGATGGTTTTGGTGAAACTGAACCGTTTTCTGGTACTTGGGATGCGCATTTAATGGAGCCTGTCGGTTTCTCGAGGTTTGATTCAATTGCCTATAAGAAGGTCTGAGGTGTCTGACATCCAACACTCTTTGGTTTACTAATAGCTCTCATCTTTGGCGAATTCTTAAAGAATTCTATTCTTCCTGCGAAACATTTATCGTCCGTTCTCAGTTGGCTTCATTGTTCCCCCCTAGTCTTTCCGGTGACCTGAATCAATGGCTGGCTCTTCTTCTCGCGATGGTCTTCCGACGTTGGTACCGGTTGGTCCTCTGGTGATCGAAGGATTGTCTCCGGTACTTCCAGGTGGTGGCCGGAATGAAACTGAGAGAATACCCTTAGTAGATGAGTTACTCCCGGCGGCGGGAAACTTGGCGGTGGACTTCACCGCAGATGGAGGAGATAACCCAGTGGATGAGGCCCCGTTGATGGGGGAAGTAGGTATGACCCAGCTGTGCGATCAAGGGTTAATCCCCTCTCATGCCGATGTTGTGCTGGCCCGACCGGAGGAACAGGTCCACACCGACCATGTCGGGTATTGCGTATTCTATTCTTATCCCCTCAGGCTGGGGTTCCGGATACCCCTCACCAATCTGGTAGTCGATTTCTGTCGGTACTATAATGTGTGTCCGAGGCAACTCACCCCATCCTTGTACAAGCTTTTGGCTATGCTGCTGAAGTTCTCGGAGCTGGCTGGCTGGACTGTCATATTGCAGCACGTACTTGCTCTATACTCTCCTCAGCGAGTCCGGGGGAGAATGATCCGGATCGTCCTGCACGGGTCACAGGGCTTGGTGTCTGCTTTGGATGACGAGGTCAAGCCTCATCAATTCGAATAATTTTTTTACATCAGGACCGATCATTTGGTGGCGCCTTCTCCAGGGTTTCCAGAGACTTGGAATCATAGTCGTAAGTTACAGTTTATTTCTTTGGCGGGGCCGAATTTGCCCTCCTTCTTCATTTTTGGAATGGTCATTGTTTTATTATTGTTTTTGTAGCCGACAGGTCGCCCCCGCCTTTATTCACTGGTCTGCGCGAATGGCTTGATGTTATCCTTCCGTACACCGAGGGGATTCGTTCGTGGTCGACTTTTGCGAGGAGGTACGGCCAAGGGTCGGCCGTAGGTAAGGAGTTTGTTGTCTTCGGGCGTGTCTAACTTTTGTCATTGCCGTGACTTGGGACGGACCCAATTCCATATTTGCAGGGAGGGTATACCGCGGCAGGGCTCCCCAGCTAGTATTCCGGCGGTCTAGTGCGATTGCCAGGTTCTTTGCTGCGCCGGCGGCCGATCAGGTGCCCAAGGTCGCCTTAGTTGAATTTGTTGCAGTGCCCTCTCCTGTGCGCCCCTTGCTTGATGGTGGGGGCCTGTCAGGAGCAGTTCGCCCTCGGGAGGTGTCTCCCTCTCGTGATGAGGAGGAGAGGCCTTTAATTAGGCGCAGAGTCATTCCCCCTTCGGCCCCCTCAGCGGCTCAGGCTGCTGCCAATGATGTGATAAATGTGGATTCCTTACCCCCATCCAAGGCGAGGGAGGATGTTGACGCGACGCGCGTTCCAGGAGGAAGGCCAGATGATTCTCAGGCTCGAGAAGAGCGAGAGGGAAGTGCCGCCCTACCGCTCAATCCTCTAGTCACAAGTTTGAGTTGGGAGAGCCCTCTCGGGTGATCGTGGACATTGGCGACTCGAGTACTCCATCGATGGAGGTGGCGACGGCGGGAGAGGGGTCCCCGTCTGGTTCTGATTTGGACTTTGAGGATGTCTGCGTGTTTTGTGACGTGGGCACGAACATGATAGTCCACACAGATGAGAGGCCGCGTGTGATCGAGATTTCTATGAATGAGAATCTGTTGCTGAGGGAGTCTGTTCTGTTGCCGCTGCTGGGCCAGTTATGTTCCTCAGTTGAAAATGAGTCGCTGAGAGAGGTGACGGATGTGGGCTTAATGAGCGAGGTGGCATCGTTGGGAAAGTGGGTATGTGCTCTAGGCTAGCTATTTATTTACAAGCTTCTCGTTTCCTGTCTTCTCATGGGCTTCTATATCTGACTCCTTTGCTCCGTTCGCTTTGTTTTGCAGGTGTTTTTGTTGCAGGTGGAGGGCCTTCGTCGGGCCAATGTTTGATCTGAGGTACTTTTTCTGGTTCTCGAGAGGTGTCGCCGGTATCGGAACCAGTGCAGGGAGCTTAATGAGCGCATAGGGTTGATCCCCGTAACCAGGAGCTGGTTGGAGAGCTAGCGTGGAAGGAGCTGCAGAGGAGCCAGGCGCTCGGTCGTGTCGAGGCCTCGGAAGATCGGCTGTTTCAGATGAGTGACGATCTTGAGGCTGGACGGAGGGCGTCATTGGAGAGTGAACGTTTATGTCTGACCAGGGTGACAGAGGTCACTTCAGAGTGGAGCGGGAAGGTCACCGGGCTGGAAGGGGAAGTGACCGACCTGAAGCGCAAGCTGGCCGAGGCTTCTGTTTGGGCAAACGAACTCGAAGGGGTCATTCGTACCAACAATTGCTAACTGTCATTGGTGAGGGACGCTGCCACTTTTAGGGAGAATGGCCTTGAAGAGCGGATCAGGGTTCTGGAGCAGAACGCTTAGGATGCCGCGGGGCAAATTGCACTCCTGGAGGAGGAGAACCGATGTATTCTGGAACAGTCTGCATTCATGGGTAGCTCTCGCGAAGTTTGGGTTTACACAGAATCTCATCGGGACATATATAAACATCTATTCAAGGCCGGTATTATCTCCGAAGCAGTATTAGAGGGGGCGCGCCAGAAGGAACGAAAAACTCGCGAGGAATGCGGCTTTGATGCTGCAACGCCCGATATTGATGATGTCCCTAGTGGGAGTTTGGCCGGAGCTGGGAACGACAAGGGCGTCGTGGATGCCGACGAGGGCAAAACTAGTGGTGGAGTGGTGCGGGCAGGCGGCAGTGGGACTAGGACAGACGGTGGTACTAGCAATCCCCATTGATTGATGATTAGTTGATGATTCTCTTGTCGGTTGTTGCCGTGTGTGGCCATTTTTTCTTCCTTTATTTTTATTCTATTTATTATTGTGGTTTGTTTCGAACAATATTTGTACTGGAGCGGACAGGTGTGGCCCGCGTCTGCCTCTTTTAATTGGGGGGGGGGATTCCCTATTTTTCCGCTGTTTGTTTATTGCTCGCTCCACTTTACATTTTCTCTCTGTATGGTCATTAGTTGTTCCAGGTCGAGGGCTCATAGCCTGAATATTGCTTCAACTGTTGTTGAATTAATGTGGCGAATGCTCGTGGGCTGAGTCCCAGTTCAATCGTAGTTGAACGTTGTTGATTCTTCTGAGTCGAGGCCCGAGTTTTACTTTAACTCTCATTGAATTAATATGGCAAAGGCTTGTGGCCTGAGTCCCAGTTCAACCGTAGTTGAACTTATGTTGATGCCTTTGAGTCGAGGGCTCATAGCCCGAGTTTTACTCCAAGTAAGGTTGAATCAGTGTGGCGAAGGCTCGTGGCCTGAGTTTCAGTTCAACCGTAGTTGAACGTTGTTGATTCTTTTGAGTCGAGGGCTCATAGCCCGAGTTTTACTTCAACTATCATTGAATTAATGTGGCGAAGGCTTTTGGACTGAGTCCCAGTTCAACCATAGTTGAACTTATGTTGATGCTTTTGAGTCGAGGGCTCAAAGCCCAAGTTTTACTCCAACTAAGGTTGAATTAGTATGGCAAAGGCTCGTGGCCTGAGTCCCAGTTCAATCGTAGTTGAACTTATACTGATTCTTTCGAATCGAGGGCTCATAGCCCGAGTATTACTTCAACTATCGCTGAATTTATGTTGACGAGGGCTCGTGGCCTGAGTCCCAGTTCAACCGTAGTTGAACTTATACTGATTCTTTTGAGTCGAGGGCTCATAGCCCAAGTTTTACTTCAACTATCATTGAATTAATATGGCGAAGGCTTGTGGCCTAAGTCCCAGTTCAACCGTAGTTGAACTTATGTTGATGCCTTTGAGTCGAGGGCTCATAGCCCGAGTTTTACTCCAACTAAGGTTGAATTAGTGTGGCGAAGGCTCGTGGCCTGAGTCCCAGTTCAACCGTAGTTGAACGTTGTTGATTCTTTTGAGTCGAGGGCTCATAGCCCGAGTTTTACTTCAACTATCGTTGAATTAATATGGCGAAGGCTTGTGGCCTGAGTCCCAGTTCAACCGTAGTTGAACTTATGTTGATGCTTTTGAGTCGAGGGCTCATAGCCCGAGTTTTACTCCAACTAAGGTTGAATTAGTGTGGCGAAGGCTAGTGGCCTGAGTCCCAGTTCAATCGTAGTTGAACTTATACTGATTCTTTCGAGTCGAGGGCTCATAGCCCGAGTTTTACTTCAACTATCGCTGAATTTATGTTGACGAGGGCTCGTGGCCCGAGTCCCAGTTCAACCGTAGTTGAACTTATACTAATTCTTTTGAGTGGAAGGCTCATAGCCCGAGTTTTACTTCAACTATTATTGAATTTATGTTGACGAGGGCTCGTGGCCTGAGTCCCAGTTCAACCGTAGTTGAACTTATACTGATTTTTTTGAGTCGAGGGCTCATAGCCCGAGTTTTACTTCAACTATCGTTGAATTAGCATGGCGAAGGATCGTGGTCTGAGTCCCAGTTCAACCGTAGTTGAACTTATACTGATTCTTTTGAGTTGATGGATCATAGCCCCAGTTTTACTTCAACTATCATTGAATTAGCGTGGCGAAGGCTCGTGGCCTGAGTCCCAGTTCAACCGTAGTTGAACTTGTGTTGATGCTTTTGAGTCGAGGGCTCATAGCCCGAGTTTTACTCCAACTAAGGTTGAATTAATGTGGCGAAGGCTCGTGGCCTGAGTCCCAATTCTACCGTAGTTGAACTTATACTGATTATTTTGAGTCGAGGGCTCACAGCCCGAGTTTTACTTCAACTATTGATAATAGGTGAATTTGACTATAATTATGCCCTAAATAATCACACTTTGTTAATGGAATTAATGTTGTTTATGAAGACAAAATGCTTTGATTAGTGTTCGTTTGTGTTTTATAGGTACATGTGACACATTGGATGCTAAAAAGAGCTATTTTGGAGTCATAGGTTGATGAAAAGGCCAAAAGAAGAGCTAAAGTGAATAGAGCCTGAAGAAGCAGAGAAAAATCAGAAGGACTGTTCATCCGCAGTTCACTCGCGGCCGCGAATGAACCGCGAATAATGAAGCCCTCTAAAGTTTGCCTGTTCGCGGTCCGCTCGCGGCCGCGAACGAACCGCGGAAGGCGCCGCAACAGTAATCCTAATTGTACTCAAACTTAGTTCTTAGCCCTAAAAACCTCTATATAAACTCCTAGTTTGCCCCATAGAGGCATGTTGTCTTTAATTCATTACTTTTGCAAGTTTTTTGGTAAGAGAGATTTCTCTCAAACTCCTTCTTTTATTTTATATCAATTATTTCTTTATGATTTCAATTATTATTCTTGTTTCTTCAAGCATGGGTAGCTAAATGCTTTTCTAAGGTTTTGATGAACCTATTGGGTGATGAACTTATCGTTTATGTGATTACAAATTGTAACTTAGATTTTTATTTGTTCAACTTCATTCTTGTTGTAGTTAATTGGTAGAGCTCCCAATTAGCGGTGCCTATTTAGTGTGCATAACTTGGAAAAGTGTGCATATTTAGGTTTATTGTTGAACAACACCACACCTAGGTTTTTAGAGGAATCTATAACTTTAGGCGTAAAGACGGGGTTAGGAATAATGAAGTCTTGGGTGCAATCTTAAGTGAACTATTCAAATTAAAGCTAGCTAGGGTAGCTCGGGAGAGTGCACTAGTAAATTATTATAATTGCTCGGGAGAGGGTTACGATACATATAGCGTTCATGATTGATAGAATATATTAACAATTTGTATGAGCATAACGATAAGGGATTCCATCAATAGGGGAAATCAATACCTTAGTCCTTCTCATAATATTCTTTTTACTCTACATTCAATTCTTTCTTTTAAGCATTCTTAATTACTGCAAAGTAGATATTCGAAAATCAAACAAAGATATATTCAAAGTTTGGGAACTTGATTCGGAAGTACTTTTGGGGTTGTGATAGTTGCAATTGATAGGTTAATTCTCTGTGGGATCGATCTTGGACTTATTAGACCAAGTTATATTGACAACTATCGTTGAATTTATGTTGACGAGAGCTCGTGGCCTGAGTCCCAGTTCAACCGTAGTTGAACTTATACAGATTCTTTTGAGCCGAGGGCTCATAGCCCAAGTTTTACTTCAACTATCGTTGAATTTATGTTGACGAGGGCTCGTGGCCTGAGTCCATGTTCAACCGTAGTTGAACTTATACTGATTCTTTTGAGTTGAGGGCTCATAGCCCGAGTTTTACTTCAACTATCGCTGAATTTATGTTGACGAGGGCTCGTGGCCCGAGTCCCAGTTCAACCGTAGTTGAACTTATACTAATTCTTTTGAGTGGAAGGCTCATAGCCCGAGTTTTACTTCAACTATTATTGAATTTATGTTGACGAGGGCTCGTGGCCTGAGTCCCAGTTCAACCGTAGTTGAACTTATACTGATTTTTTTTGAGTCGAGGGCTCATAGCCCGAGTTTTACTTCAACTATCGTTGAATTAGCATGGCGAAGGATCGTGGTCTGAGTCCCAGTTCAACCGTAGTTGAACTTATACTGATTCTTTTGAGTTGATGGATCATAGCCCCAGTTTTACTTCAACTATCATTGAATTAGCGTGGCGAAGGCTCGTGGCCTGAGTCCCAGTTCAACCGTAGTTGAACTTGTGTTGATGCTTTTGAGTCGAGGGCTCATAGCCCGAGTTTTACTCCAACTAAGGTTGAATTAATGTGGCGAAGGCTCGTGGCCTGAGTCCCAATTCTACCGTAGTTGAACTTATACTGATTATTTTGAGTCGAGGGCTCACAGCCCGAGTTTTACTTCAACTATTGATAATAGGTGAATTTGACTATAATTATGCCCTAAATAATCACACTTTGTTACGGAATTAATGTTGTTTATGAAGACAAAATGCTTTGATTAGTGTTCGTTTGTGTTTTATAGGTACATGTGACACATTGGATGCTAAAAAGAGCTATTTTGGAGTCATAGGTTGATGAAAAGGCCAAAAGAAGAGCTAAAGTGAATAGAGCCTGAAGAAGCAGAGAAAAATCAGAAGGACTGTTCATCCGCAGTTCACTCGCGGCCGCGAATGAACCGCGAATAATGAAGCCCTCTAAAGTTTGCCTGTTCGCGGTCCGCTCGCGGCCGCGAACGAACCGCGGAAGGCGCCGCAACAGTAATCCTAATTGTACTCAAACTTAGTTCTTAGCCCTAAAAACCTCTATATAAACTCCTAGTTTGCCCCATAGAGGCATGTTATCTTTAATTCATTACTTTTGCAAGTTTTTTGGTAAGAGAGATTTCTCTCAAACTCCTTCTTTTATTTTATATCAATTATTTCTTTATGATTTCAATTATTATTCTTGTTTCTTCAAGCATGGGTAGCTAAATGCTTTTCTAAGGTTTTGATGAACCTATTGGGTGATGAACTTATCGTTTATGTGATTACAAATTGTAACTTAGATTTTTATTTGTTCAACTTCATTCTTGTTGTAGTTAATTGGTAGAGCTCCCAATTAGCGGTGCCTATTTAGTGTGCATAACTTGGAAAAGTGTGCATATTTAGGTTTATTGTTGAACAACACCACACCTAGGTTTTTAGAGGAATCTATAACTTTAGGCGTAAAGACGGGGTTAGGAATAATGAAGTCTTGGGTGCAATCTTAAGTGAACTATTCAAATTAAAGCTAGCTAGGGTAGCTCGGGAGAGTGCACTAGTAAATTATTATAATTGCTCGGGAGAGGGTTACGATACATATAGCGTTCATGATTGATAGAATATATTAACAATTTGTATGAGCATAACGATAAGGGATTCCATCAATAGGGGAAATCAATACCTTAGTCCTTCTCATAATATTCTTTTTACTCTACATTCAATTCTTTCTTTTAAGCATTCTTAATTACTGCAAAGTAGATATTCGAAAATCGAACAAATATATATTCAAAGTTTGGGAACTTGATTCGGATGTACTTTTGGGATTGTGATAGTTGCAATTGGTAGGTTAATTCTCTGTGGGATCGATCTTGGACTTATTAGACCAAGTTTGACTACGACTGTTGCTTGGACGTGAATCAATTTTGGCGCTGTTGTCGGGGAACTAACGGAATTATCAATTGCCATTGACAGAACTTCAAGATTCTTGTGTATTCAGGTTCTTTCTACACTCTACATTGAATATTTTGACGTTTGTTGATTTGGGTATTCGGGTGCATGCCTAGAAAATCTGCAAGGACTGGAGAACTAATTGAAGGACTCTCAGACCCCGAGCAAACCTTCCGGGCACGTAACAAAGCCATCAAACAAATTCAACAATCTCAACAACCAATCAAACTAGACTGACATGGGTGACATAAACGATCAAAACCAGCAAGCCGGGCTAAATATGCAAGAGGCACATGAGGCACAGGAAGGTGCATTGTTCGACTGGGCACAACCCACAGCGGATAATTTGGCAACTGCCATCGTTGTGCCTAGCAATTCAAGCTGAGTCTTTCCAGATTACTAACACCATGCTACACTTGTTGCAAAACAAGGGATTATTCTCTGGGACTCAGGTTGAAGATCCACAACAGCACCTAAAGAACTTTCTCTCAATATGCAAGACACAAAGGCAACCGAATATAACTCCGGAAGCTATCAGATTATTACTCTTTCCGTTCTCAGTTACAGGAGCAGCACAGATATGGCTAAACTCACTCCCAATAAACTCCATTGCAACTTGGGATGAGTTAGTCAAACAATTCCACAACAAGTTTCATCCACCTAACAAGACATCTCAACAAATTGATGAGATTGTGAGCTTCAAGCAGAAACCAATGGAAACATTACATGAAACTTGGGGCAGATTCAAGGGTATGCTTGTTATGTGTCCTCACCATGGGATTCCCGAGCAGATGTTGGGCCAAAGATTCTGCATGGGACTTTCAGATAGCATGAAAAACATTGTAGACGCTTCAACAGGTGGGGCTTTTCTGAGCAAGACTTGGAGAGAGGGCCAAAATTTGCTAGACAAGATGGCTCAAAATTCCGAGTGGACATCCAGGAATGCTCCTATTACACCAGTGGTACACTATGTACCTCTGGATCCATCCAACACTCTGGAAGAGAACATGGCAACTCTATTGACACAAATGAGCATCCTAACAAAGAAGGTGGAAGAATCAGGGGTCAAGCAGCAGGTTCACATTGTAGATACTACCAATGGTGGTTTATGCACATCATGCATTAGCCAACCTATAGGTAATCCATGGGCTGCAGACTAAGAACATCATCATCAGCACGAGGATATGAACTATGTGGCTAACTATGGAGGGCAGCGACAAGGTAATCAAAACTGGGGCCAACAGGCTCCAATGCAGTATAGACCTCCCCAGCCACAATTTAATGCAGCAGGTATGAGGCCACCACACAACATGGTCCCATATCCTAGACCTCAGAATTTCGGCAATCAGCAGCAGGGATATCATCCACCTCCACCACCTCATGGGGGTAGACATGACGATGGGTTCGCAGAGTTGAAAGCTATTATGCAGCAGGTAATTGGGTCAAATGCCAAAAAAAATAAGAGGATAGATGCACATGATGCCGCCATCAAGAATATTGAAGTACAGGTGGGTCAGATTGCTATGTCTCTCAACAATCATCCTCAAGGGATATTGCATGCAGATACACAAACAAACCCAAAGGACCAAGTCCCAAAGCAGGATGATGGCAGTGACTCTGAGAAGCGGTAGAGATCTTGATGCTGAGAATGAAAGTGAGAAAATTGACAGACAGGTCGAGACACCTACTCCATTGCCCATTGAACTGGATGAATCCACAGGGTTGACAAAAGTCACAGTCCAGCCAGTTGCTGAAAATAAAGAAGCACAACAGGGAACAGAGAAAGTAGTTGAACAGGTAGAGAAGCAGATTGATGAGAAAGTAATAGAAAAAGAAAAATCCCAAGTCACCGGGAAGAAGAGGCCTCCACCACCATTCCCCCAAAGGTTGGCCAAATACCAGAAAGAAGAGCAATACAAAAAGTTCTTCGAAATGCTCAAGCAAATCCAGATAAACATTCCATTAATTGAAGCTTTAAAAGAAATGCATGGTTATGCTAAGATGATGAAGGATTTGATGTCGCGGAAATTCGATTTCCAAGACTTGGCCACAGTTACAGTTACCCAGACTTGTAGTGAACTGGTCTCTAGACCCATTGCTGAGAAGCTATCTGATCCAGGTAGTTTCACCATCCCATGCACTATAGGGAATTATGCCTTTACTAAGGCCTTATGTGATTTGGGGGCAAGCATTAATCTCATGCCCTTAGTTATCTATAAGAGGTTAGGCATTGGGAGAGACAGACCCACCTCTATGCTTTTACAGCTTGCTGACAGGATGGTTAAGCGTTCATTTGGTATTATAGATGATGTGCTAATCCAGGTTGGGAAGTTCGTCTTTCCCGCCGATTTTGTTATTCTTGATTGCAAGATCGACGAAGAAATTTCCATAATCCTAGGAAGACCATTCCTAGCCACCGGGAGAGCCATAATTGATTGTGAAACCGGGGAACTCAAGATGAGGTTGAATGATGAGGAGATCATCTTCAATGTGCAAAAATCCATGAGGCGCCCTAGTGAGTTCGCAAATTGCTCTCTCATTGATGCGGTTGATGTGATAATGGAGACCGACGATGCAGAGTTGACTATTGAAGATCCACTTCAAGCATGCTTGATGAACATGGAAGAGGTAAACGGTGAAAGTTTAGCCGAATGGGTACTATCTCTGGAAGGCAAGGGATTTTGGCAGAGAGAGCTCGAGTTCGAACCTCTACACTTAGAGAAAAGAGAAAGCCCGCCAGCAAAGCCATCCATAGAAGAGCCACCGAAGCTTGAACTTAAACCACTACCATCACATCTCAGGTATGAGTATCTAGGTCCTAACTCCACGTTACCTGTTATTATCTCATCCAGTTTGTTAGATGTGCAGGCCCAAAAGCTTATACAGGTACTCAAGGAATGCAAGACCGCCATCGGGTGGACCATGGCAGACATAAAGGGGATCAGCCCAGCCTATTGTATGCATAAAATTCTCTTGGAAGATGGACACAAACCTTCCAGGGAACATCAAAGAAGGCTGAACCCCAACATGAAGGAAGTGGTGAAGAAGGAAGTAATAAAGTGGCTAGATGCGTGAATCATCTTCCCAATCTCAGACAGCAGCTGGGTTAGCCAGGTCCAATGTGTGCCAAATAAAGGAGGCATGACGGTAGTGAAAAACGACAACAATGAATTGACTTCAACAAGAACCATCACCGGATGGAGAATATGCATGGACTACATGAAGTTGAATCTAGCCACCCGCAAAGATCACTTCCCACTTCCCTTCATTGATCAAATGCTTGACAGGTTGGCAGGGAGGTCCCACTTTTGCTTTCTTGATGGATACTCGGGGTACAATCAAATCTCCATAGCCCCCAAAGATAGAGAGAAGACCTCCTTCACATGCCCATATGGCATCTTTGCCTTCAGGAGGATGCCATTCGGACTATGCAATGCGCCTGCCACATTCCAAAGGTGCATGATGGCTATTTTCACCGACATGGTGGAAGACATTATGGAGGTGTTCATGGATGATTTCTCGGTGGTAGGGAATTCATTCGATGAATGCCTTGCCAATCTGACAAGAGTGCTACAAAGGTGCATGGAAACAAATTTAGTGCTAAACTGGGAGAAGTGCCATTTTATGGTACAAGAAGGTATAGTACTGGGGCACCGGGTTTCAAGCAAAGGCATTGAGGTAGACGGTGCTAAAGTTGATGTCATTGCAAAGTTTCCTCCACCAACATCCGTCAAGGCCATAAGAAGCTTTCTTGGACACGCCGGTTTTTACCGGAGGTTCATCAAAGACTTCTCCAAAATATCAAACCCTCTCTGTAAGTTACTTGAAAAAGATCATCCTTTTGTTTTTTCTGATGAATGCAGGATTGCTTTTGAGGAACTGAAGAAGAGGTTGGTCACAGCACCCATCATCATTGCCCCAGACTGGGAGAAACCTTTTGAGTTAATGTGTGATGCAAGTGACTATGTAGTGGGGGCAGTGCTGGGCCAAAGGAAAGATAAGCTGATGCATCCAATATACTATGCAAGTAGAACTCTGAGTGGAGCACAGCTAAACTACACAGTGACGGAAAAGGAGATGCTTGCGGTCGTGTTCGCATTCGACAAATTCCGGTCCTATCTAATTGGATCAAAGGTAATCGTATACACAGACCATGCAACTTTAAGATATTTAATTGATAAAAAGGACTCTAAGCCGTGCGTAATTCGTTGGGTGTTTCTTCTCCAAGAGTTCGACCTCGAAATTAGGGACAGAAAAGGTACTGAAAATCAAGTCGCTGACCACTTGTCAAGACTTGAAGGAGCTGAACTTGTCAAAGAGAGTGGGGAAATTCTGGAAAACTTTCCAGACGAGCAGCTGCTCACCACCACTCTTATTGAAACACCATGGTATGCTGACTATGCTAATTACCTAGCCAGTGGCATTGTTTCTCATGACCTCTCATCGGTCCAGAGGAAAAGATTTTTTCGTGAAAGTCAGTGTTATTATTGGGATGAACCATATTTCTTTAGGATATGTCTTGATAACATGATCCGAAGATGCGTCCCCGAGATAGAACAATCTTCTATTTTGTAGGCATGTCACGCTTCAACATATGGCGGTCACTTTGGAGGAATACGTACAGCTGCCAAAATACTTGAGGCCAGTTTCTATTGGCCGACAGTGTTTAAAGATGCGCACTTGTGGGTCAAAGGTTGCAACTAATGTCAACGCACCGGGAACATCTCCCAGCGTCATGAAATGCCAATTGAATCCAATCCAGCAAGTTGAAGTGTTCGATGTCTGGGAAATAGATTTCATGGGGCCCTTTATTAGCTCATACGACAATAAGTACATACTTGTTGCAGTTGACTACGTGTCCAAATGGGTGGAAGCTGCAGCATTACCCACCAATGATGCTAAGGTGGTAGTAGGATTTTTGAAGAAGAATATTTTCACCCGGTTTGGGACTCCAAGGGCTATCATTAGTGACATGGGCACACACTTTTGCAACCGAGCGTTTGAGAAATTATTGGCCAAGTATGATGTTAAACACCGTGTGGCCACTCCATATCACCCGCAAACTAGCAGGCAAGTTGAGGTCTCCAACAGGGAGATAAAAAGTGTACTGACTAAAACAGTGAACGCCACAAGAACCGACTGGTCCAGGAAGCTGGATAACGCACTATGAGCATATAGAACAGCATTCAAAACACCCATTGGCATGTCTCCATACAAATTGGTGTTCGGAAAAGCTTTTCACTTACCGGTTGAATTAGAGCATAAAGCTTGGTGGGCACTAAAACAACTGAATCTCAACTTGGATGAAGCAGGTAAAGCAAGGCTAACCTGGGTTGCATGAATTAGAAGAATTTCGGTATCTGGCATTTGAAAGTACAAGATTGTATAAAGAGAGGATGAAGCGGATTCATGATCAAAATATCGTTGAGCGAAACTTCAAAAACGGGGACAAAGTACTACTTTACAATTCAAGATTACGATTGTTCCCAGGTAAATTGAAATCAAGGTGGTCAGGACCCTTCAAGGTAATTGAGGCATTTGAGTTAGGAGCTGTGGAAATTCAAACTATGGATGGATCACGTACATTCAAGGTAAACGGACAGTGGTTGAAACAATACATAGGCCTGGATGACATGGAGGACACGGTAGAATTGCGGTTGGATGAACCTCAAAGATCTAGCGAGCCGTAAAATGCGCTAAGTTGAGTCGTGCCGCGACGTTAAATCAGGCACTACGTGGGAGGCAACCCACGAACATGTTGTAAGTAATTTTATCTTAGTAGTAAGTAATAAATTAAAATAAGAAAAAATAAAATTTTTGCTGAACAGTTGAGAAAACAATTCAGAGAGGGGCACTGTCCGCGGTCCATGCGCGACTGCGGATGAACCGCAGAAAAATGCCCTTTATGAACTTTCTCTGTTCGCGGTCCATTCGCGTCCGCGAACCAACCGTGAAAAAATGATCTCTCTGAATCTCGACTGTTCGCGGTCCATCCGTGGCCGCGAACGAACTGTGAACAGTCGCGGTCAGTTCCGCGGTCGGCTAAAAATAACAGTTTTTTTTTATTTTCTTTTTTCCCCCCTTCTTTAAAACCCTAAAATCCCTCCCCCTCCTTCCCACTTCTCCTTTAGCCGCCCCCACTCTCCCAATTCTCTCTCTCTCTAATTCAAAATCCCCCCTTCTCTCTACAAAATCCCAATCCCCTCTTCTCCAATTCATTCCATTCTTCCTCCATTACTCCTCCATTGTATTACTTGTAAGTTTCTCTACTTCTCTTCTCTTTTATTTTGTTTTTATTCTTAGTTCTTGATTATTTATTTTGTAGAATTAATTAGATATTGTTAGTTTAAGATAAATGTTGAATATAACTTGGTTTCTTTTTTTTGCACATTACATGTTTCCATGAATTTTTCCTAAGGAACCTTGTCATATAGTTGAAGTTTTGTGAAGAATTGATTTGTGGGTTTTCAATTGTGTTCTTGATGCTAATTTTATGGTTTGGAGACCTAAATAGTATGTACACCATGTATGTTGATTGGTAAGCCAAGTTGGGCAAATTATAATTGTTCATAATGTATTAATGTAGTTTTAGGAGAAATAATGGCCAACTCATGAATTGGTAATGGTGTATTTTATTAGGGATGGACTAAGTCAATTGCATAATATTTGAAGTATTCAAATAACTAAGTTTGGGGTGCTTGAATAGGCATGTGTAAAATAGTTAGATAAAGAATCTAAATATAGGAGTACGAGGGATTTGCACAAAAAGATAGTCGATTGTGATTTCTCAATTATGGCGAAGTCTGAGTAGCCTTCCAATGACTAACGGTTTACAAATTGTTTTTTGGCTATCTTATTTGTGAAGGATCATGTCCCCAAAGAGAGCTCGACATGGTGCTAGCTCATCTAGGCAACCGACTTATAACGAGTCTAGGTTTGCTAGTGAAGAAGCTGAGAATGCATTTCACATTAAAGCAAACAAGAAGTGGCTCCAAGAGGTAGAAGTTGACAGGATAGCTATCCGCTCGGAGAAGCCGGAAATTTATGATGAGATTTGGAGGCGCGAGATGGAGTTCCTCTTTGACTCACCTCCGAAGATGAACAAGATGCTTGTCCGGGAATTTACGCCAATGCTCCTTATGCTATGGTCAGAGAAGTTTTCGTCAGAGGTAAGCAGGTCAATGCTCATATTCCTACTATTCGGCAGGTACTTCGACTGCCATTGCACACCAGTGATATTGATTACTACCATGATAGGCCCGGTGTCACATGGGACATGCTAATAGAGGCCTTATGTGTAGATGGCATCCCAGTGTGGATTAGAAATCGAACTCTACACTCTGACTGTTTTACACACATTGCCAAATGTTGGTTCTCCATAATTTGCAACCGTATCTTGCCCTCGAGTAACACCACGGATGTTAACTTTAATAGGGCTATTTTGACTTGGTGTTTTGTAACACATCGGGATGTTGATACCGCCCGAGTTATTAGTGATGAGATGGTATTGAGGGGATCCCTCACTGCCAAGGGTTTTTATTACCCATCTCTTGTCACTATGTAGTGTCTCCTCAATCACACCCCAGTTACTGATGCTGATGGTGAGCTACTACCGAAAGATCCATTTAGTGATGCTACTATCCGGGTTGGACGAGACAAAACCCCAATTGACTTGGATGAGGAGGATGATCCTGTATCGGTTGCCCGGGCCAGGCACTCCACGGATTCAGCCGGACCTTCCAGGCCTGCTCCTCGTTGAGCAAGTATGTCTAGGTCCGAGTCCACACGACCTATGCTAAGGTCCATGGAGGAGGAGGTTGCTGATCTGCGCACCTCCGTTGATGGCTTGCGCACACGGTTAGATGCCATGTCTACAAGGCAAGCCCGGTCAGAAAACAAGTTTATGGCATGGTTCAGAGCACTAGGACGAGCATGTCATGTCGACCCATCCACCGTCTCCGACTCCGAGTGAGTCTCAGGTAAGTTCTCTTGCCCCTCTTGTGCTTTAATTTTTTATGTCACGAGGACATGACACATTTTTAAGTGTGGGGTGGGTGACTTATCTTGTACATGATGTATATATTAGTTGTAGTAGTAATATCAAATAATAAAAAAAAACACAAAAAATAAATCATAAAATTTTAAAAAATCCAAAAAAATATGAGTAGAGGACTCTTCCTGATGACGGACTATTTAGGACAAGTACTCTTGAGGGAAGTAGTCCACGTAGGAATTTTTCTTTCTTTTATTTTTGTTTTTAGGTAATGTATCATCTCCCCCTTGTTTTTTCTTTTGACCACGGTTCTTTTCCATGGGTTTTTATTTGAACCGGGTTAGGCAGATTTTTTTTAGGATTAGAGGTAAAAGGGCAACATGTAACCCCGAATATGCACATTAGCAAAAGCGTAAATTGAACTTGAGAATGTATCTTCTAAGCTTGATTGTAGAATCTCAATATGCCTTAAATTGCACAATAATGCTTGCTTGAACATCGATAGGACTTTGTAGATAAACTGGATTCCAAATGAGTTGCATGCCATGTGTGTGTGAGGTTTTTACTTGCATTGTATGTTGTACATGATGCCTAGAACTTGCCCTTTGTGTTTGCAAAGCGAAATAGAAGTTGTTTGGTTGTAGAAAGGATAGAGCAATTTCTTTGTGTAACCCTATATACCAATAAACATGAATTCACCCATACATTATATCTTAGTTAACCATTTGAGCTTAAAGCCTATTCTTTGATAACCCTTAAATGTTCTTCAAATTATTATATTGTTCTACTTTACCTCCTAGAAGCACTTGTATTGTAACGCATATGCAAAAGATTAAGTGTGGGGTGAAATAAAATTGAAAAGAGAAAATCAAGAATGAATAATAGAAAATAGTGAGCTGGCCAAAATAATGTAAATGTATTGCAAAGCAATGAAAAGATATTCTGAGAAAAAAAAGAGCTATATTGAATAAAATCTTAGAAAAGCCAGTCACATCAATAAAAGAAAAAGTGGGGGTAAAATTGAAGGAAGGTGAAGGTATGTTTATGGGAGACATAAGGAAGTAAACAAAAAGAGAAGTTGTAAAAAGAAAAGAAAAGTGCTTAGTGAGGCTAGTCACTATAACCAAAAATATCCTACCCGTCCCGTAGCCAATATTACAACCCTTAAAGACCTCTTGATCTATGATTGAATAACTCGATTAGTGGAGTATTACACTAGGGGCAAGCCTATGGTGTGTCCGTATGCATATGAATGTTCTTTGTTGAGAGTGAGTGAATTTTTCCGATATTTATAAGTTCCATGTATTTAAATTGTTAATGTGTGGGAACTTCTCTCAATAAATTTTGTGAGGGCATGTAATTCAAAAGGAAGAAGGTGAATTTGCAAGTTTTTGGTAATAAGTAGAGTAAGTAATAATGTGCGGGCAAGAGAATTTGCGGTTAGGTAAAGATTGTGCATATCTTAGGTTGTTAATGTATAATAGTTTTTGTGACATATTTTGGGGGAGACATATTTTTGTTAATTGGCCTAAAGTGTGCTTAAAGATTGCTCGAGGACGAGCAAAGGTTTAAGTGTGGGATATTGATAATAGGTGAATTTGACTATAATTATGCCCTAAATAATAACACTTTGTTATGGAATTAATGTTGTTTATGAGGACAAAATGCTTTGATTAGTGTTCGTTTGTGTTTTATAGGTACATGTGACACATTGGATGCTAAAAAGAGCTATTTTGGAGTCATAGGTTGATGAAAAGGCCAAAAGAAGAGCTAAAGTGAAGAGAGCCTGAAGAAGCAGAGAAAAATCAGACGGACTATTCATCCGCGGTTCACTCGCGGCCGCGGATGAACCACGAATAATGAAGCCCTCTGAAGTTTGCTGTTCGCGGTCCGCTTGCGGCCGCGAACGAACCGCGGAAGGCGCCGCAACAGTAATCCTAATTGTACTCAAACTTAGTTCTTAGCCCTAAAAACCTCTATATAAACGCCTAGTTTGCCCCATAGAGGCATGTTGTCTTTAATTCATTACTTTTGCAAGATTTTTAGTAAGAGAGATTCCTCTCAAACTCATTCTTTTATTTTATATCAATTATTTCTTTAAGATTTCAATTATTATTCTTGTTTCTTCAAGCATGAGTAGCTAAATTCTTTTCTAAGGTTTTGATGGAACCTATTGGGTCATGAACTTATAGTTTATGTGATTACAAATTGTAACTTAGATTTCTATTTGTTCAACTTCATTCTTGTTGTAGTTAATTGGTAGAGCTCCCAATTAGCGGTGCCTATTTAGTGTACATAACTTGGAAAAGAGTGCATATTTAGGTTTATTGTTGAACAACACCACACCTAGGTTATTAGAGGAATCTATAACTTTAGGCGTAAAGACGAGGTTAGGAATAACGAAGTCTTGGGTGCAATCTTAAGTGAACTATTCAAATTAAAGCTAGCTAGGGTAGCTCGGGAGAGTGCAGTAGTAAATTATTATAATTGCTCGGGAGAGGGTTACAATACACATAGCGATCATGATTGATAGAATATATTAACAATTTGTATGAGCATAACGATAAGGGATTCCATCAATAGGGGAAATCAATACCTTAGTCCTTCTCATAATATTCTTTTTACTCTACATTCAATTCTTTCTTTTAAGCATTCTTAATTACTGCAAAGTAGATATTCGAAAATCAAACAAAGATATATTCAAAGTTTGGGAACTTGATTCGGAAGTACTTTTGGGGTTGTGATAGTTGCAATTGATAGGTTAATTCTCTGTGGGATCGATCTTGGACTTATTAGACCAAGTTATATTGACAACTATCGTTGAATTTATGTTGACGAGAGCTCGTGGCCTGAGTCCCAGTTCAACCGTAGTTGAACTTATACAGATTCTTTTGAGCCGAGGGCTCATAGCCCAAGTTTTACTTCAACTATCGTTGAATTTATGTTGACGAGGGCTCGTGGCCTGAGTCCATGTTCAACCGTAGTTGAACTTATACTGATTCTTTTGAGTTGAGGGCTCATAGCCCGAGTTTTACTTCAACTATCGTTGAATTTATGTTGACGAGGGCTCGTGCCCTGAGTCCTAGTTCAACGTAGTTGAACTTATACTGATTCTTTTGAGTTGAGGGCTCATAGACCGAGTTTTACTTCAACTATCATTGAATTTATGTTGACGAGGGTTTGTGGCCTGAGTCCCAGTTCAACTACTTGAGATTATACTGATTCTTTTGAGTCGAGGGCTCATAGCCCGAGTATAGACGAGATGAATCAGGCTTGCTTTCATTGGGATTCTAGCCCTTCGTTCATCGTTTTCCCTTTGCTTCTGACTCCAGGAAAGGCTACGCAGTCTTGCTATGAAATCCCCACAGACGACGCCAAATTGTTCGACTCAAAATGTTTATAAGCATTTATGAATTCAGAAACAATTATTGAAAGTAAAGGGCCAATCATAGCAAGTCGTAACATATCTGACGTTCGATAAAGGAAAGGATAATGAGAACATACATATAGACAACAGAAGACATTAGTGATCTTTATTCATGATAATGGGTTAATCTGCCTCTCCATGGAGAGGTTCAGATCTTTACAACCATGTTTTTGTAGATCTATCATTATTCTGTATTTTTGGTACTAGGTTCTCACTCTGCGTTTTATTCTGTATTTCTTAGAGCCCCCACGGGAGAGAGTGGAACCTCTTTTCTCATGATTGCCTCTGTATTTATAGACATTTGTTGTGTCGATTGACTTTTTTGGAGATGGTGGCCGCGTCAGGAGATTATTTTGGGCGTACCCGGAAAGCGTCGACCTCGGCCAAAACTTCTAGGCGGATGCGGGCAGTACTTCTTGGTCGGGGCGGCCTCACCGCTTGTTACGTTTATATCAGTCGAGAGAAATGGTTAATCTAACTGATTATTATAAGATCAAATTATAGCCCATACAATATTGAAGGTGGAATAAATTTTAATTATAATCTCAGAATAATCTGATTTTTAACCAAAGGACCTGATAGATATAATTCATTCAAGTATCATGTTTGGGCAGTGGGGGAGTGGGGGTGATGGGGTCTACTTCACTTCAAATCTTTTTTGACCTGTACATACTGCTATAAACTTTAGTAAATTCACTTGGGTACATTAATATAGAGGTTATAGTAGCGGGTCCAAATTATATATATCTAACTTTATGAATATTTATTTTATATGTATACATATTATAGGAGAATGTACATTAATATCGTGGTCACAGATTAGATATTTACAATTTAGACGTTATGGGTTCTAAAATATTTATCTAACTTATGAAAATATAATCATTTATTAGACTATACAGTAATATATTCGCTGGAAAATCTATGTGATAACAGATGTACACAAATGAAGATTCAATGATTAATAAATAAATTAGGCAATGATTTTAGGCTCCTATATATTGATTGTTATACATGTTTGGTGATCTGTACATTCTTCCATTACGTACGCACTTCCTTCTATTTGTTATATGGACTATTCATTTTCCTAATTAATTCAACAAAATATTCTTGCATTACGTTTGGGCGCACTATATACCCAAGGCAAGTACAATAATATGTGAACAAATAGCATTTTAGGTTTTGGTTTGAAAATGTTAAAAATGTTATAAAATAAAGACTGTAAAGTAAAGACAAGTATAGATAGAGAGAGTGATATATTATTCTGATTCAAACTGATGTACATAATGAAATGAAAACCCTTCTATTTATAGAAGAAAGGAAGCTGCTGTGTAAGCTGCTACTACAAGCTGCTGTGTAAGCTACTACAAGCTGCTGTGTAAGCTGCTACTGCAAGCTGCTGCGTAAGCTGCTGTGTAAGCTGCTACTCCAAGCTGCTGTGTAAGCTACTACAAGCTGGTGTGTAAGCTGCTACTATATCCGATATGGATAATCTTCTACCGGGGGTAATGTTTATCCATAACCGGGTACCAAAATGATAAGCTTCTTCAGGAGGCTTATTTCCAATAGAGTACTAAATAGATAAACATATTTACGGCGGAGTCACATACGGATAAGCTTCTTCAAGAAGCTTATTTACAACGGAGTATGAACATCCATAATATAATATATTTATAACACTCCCCTTGGATGTTCATTAAAAGATAATGTGCCTCATTAAAACCTTACTAGGAAAAACCACGTGGGAAAAATCCTAGTGAAGGAAAAAGAGTACACATATTTAGTAATACGCATTGCTATGTGCCTCATTAAAAACCTTATAAGGAAAACCCTGTGGGAAAAAAAACCTTAGTAAGGAAAAAAGAGTGCATCGCGTATTTACTCCCCCTGATGGAAACCTTGTTTCAAATATTTGAGTCTACGCATTCCAATCTTGAATACCATCTTCTCAAAAGTTGAAGTTGGCAAAGATTTAGTGAATAAATCTGCTGGATTATCACTTGAACGGATTTGTTGCACATCAATGTCACCATTTTTCTGAAGGTCATGTGTGTAGAATAATTTTGGTGAAATGTGCTTCGTTCTATCTCCTTTTATAAATCCTCCCTTCAATTGGGCTATGCATGCAAGCATTGTCTTCGTATAAAATTGTGGGTCTTTTTTCACATTCCAAACCACAATTTTCTCGAATAAAATAAATTATTGATCTCAACCATACGCATTCCCTACTTGCTTCATGAATAGCTATTATCTCAGCGTGATTTGAAGAAGTAGCAACAATAGATTGCTTTGTGGAGCGCCATGATATGACAGTACCTCCATACGTAAATACATATCCGGTTTGAGATCGAGCTTTATGGGGATCAGATAAATAACTTGCATCTGCATAACCAACAAGATCTGTACTATCTTTGTTAGCATAAAACAAACCCATATCAAGAGTTCCCTTTAAATATCGCAATATATGCTTAATCCCGTTCCAATGTCTCCGTGTAGGAGAAGAACTATATCTTGCTAGTAAATTAACAGAAAATGCTATGTCGGGCCTTGTAGCATTAGCAAGATACATTAGTGCACCAATTGCACTGAGATACGGTACTTCGAGACCAAGGAGTTCCTCGTCCTCTTCTGGAGGTCGGAACACATCCTTATTCACTTCAAGTGATCGAACAACCATTGGTGTACTCAATGGGTGTGCTTTGTCCATGTAAAATCGTTTTAAGACCCTTTCTATATAGGCAGCTTGATGGATAAAGATCCCTTCTGCTAAATGTTCAATTTGCAGACCAAGACAAAGTTTAGTCTTTCCAGGATCTTTCATCTCAAATTCTTTCTTAAGATATTCAATTGCCTTTTGGAGCTCTTCTTGAGTTCCAACAAGATTTATGTCATCAACATAAACAGCAAGTATAACAAATTCTGATGCCATTTTCTTTATAAAAATACATGGACAAATAACATCATTTATGTAACCTTCTTTCAGTAAATATTCACTAAGGCGATTATACCACATGCGCCCGGATTGCTTTAAACCGTACAAAGATCTTTGTAATCTAATTGAATACATTTCCCGAGATTTTACTTCAGTCATTTTAAATCCTTCAGGGATTTTCACATAAATTTCATTATCAAGTGAACCGTACAGATAAGCTGTAACTACATCCATTAGATGTATTTCAAGCTTTTCATGTAGTGCTAAACTGATGAGATATCGAAATGTTATGGCATCCATAACAGGTGAATATGTTTCATTAAAATCGACTCCAGGTCGTTGTGAGAATCCTTGTGCAACAAGGCGAGCTTTATATCTTTCAACTTCATTTTTATCATTCCTTTTTCGCACAAAAACCCATTTATGACCAACTGGTTTTATACCAGTAGGTGTTTGGACAACCGGTCCAAATACCTCTTTTTTAGCAAGAGATTTCAATTCTGATTGAATTGCCTCTTGCCATTTTGGCCAATCGGATCTTTGTCGACATTCTTCGACAGATCGAGGTTCAAGATCCTCACTATCTTGCATAATATTAAGTGCGACATTATATGCAAAAATATTATCCACTACTATTTCAGAACGATTTAAATTAATCCCATCACCGGTCGAACTTATTAAAAGTTCTTCACTTACATGAGCTTCGGGTTCGTTGATTTCTTCAGGAATCTCGGAACTAATTAGATCTTGGGTCTCTTCAAGAGATCCCTTCATGGTATCATTTTGATCATTTGCCGATTTTCTTTTTCGAGGATTTCGATCCTTAGAACCCAAAGGCCTACCACGCTTCAGGCGTGCTTTAGGTTCACTAGCTTTCATGCTAGTAGATGGTCCTACTGGAACATCAATTCGGATAGGCACATTCTCTGCAGGGATATGTGACTTAGTTATCCTTTTCAAATCAGTAAATGCGTCTGGCATTTGATTTGCTATATTCTGTAAATGGATGATCTTCTGGACCTCCTGATTACATATAGGGGTGCGTGGGTCAAAGTGAGATAATGATGAAACTTTCCACACAATTTCTTTTTTGATTTCCTTTTTCTCTCCCCCTAATTGTGGGAAATTTGTTTCATCAAACCGACAATCTGCAAATCGAGCAGTAAATAAATCTCCTGTCAATGGTTCAAGGTAGCGAATAATAGAGGGTGATTCAAACCCAACATATATTCCTATCCTTCTTTGTGGTCCCATCTTACTGCGCTATGGTGGTGCTACTGGCACAAATACAGCACATCCGAAAATTCGTAAATGGGCTATATTTGGTTGATGACCAAAAACTAATTGTGACGGAGAATATTTATTATAATGTGTCGGTCTGAGACGGATAAGTGATGCTGCATGCAAGATAGCATGGCCCCAAACAGTAGTGGGCAATTTTGTTTTCATAAGTAGTGGTCTTGCTATCAATTGTAGGCGTTTAATAAATGACTCTGCAAGGCCATTTTGAGTATGAACATAAGCTACAGGATGTTCAACTTTTATCCCAACCGATAAACAATAATTATCAAAAGCTTGAGATGAGAATTCTCCAGCATTATCGAGGTGAATAGCCTTTATAGGATAATCTGGGAATTGTGCCCTTAATCGAATTATTTGGGCTAATAGCTTTGCAAACGCCAGGTTGCGAGATGATAATAGGCACACATGAGACCATCTTGAAGATGCATCTATTAGGACCATAAAATATCTAAACAACCCACTTGGTGGGTGAATAGGTCCACATATATCCCCATGTATACGTTCTAAAAAGGCAGGGGATTCAATGCCAACCTTCATTGGTGATGGTCTAGTGATTAGTTTGCCTTGATAACAAGCATCACAAGAAAATTCGTCATTCGTAAGAATCTTCATGTTCTTTAACGGATGCCCACTCGAATTTTCAGTAATTCGTCTCATCATTATTGATCCAGGATGGCCCAAACGGCCATGCCAAAGCACAAAAATATTTGAATCCGTAAACTTCTGGTTTACGATAGAGTGTGCTTCAACTGTACTAATTTTTGAATAGTATAAGCCAGAAGATAAAGTTGGTAACTTTTCTACAATGCATTTCTGGCCGGAAATATTCTTTATAATACAAAGATATTCCATGTTCATTTCATTTATTGTCTCAACATGATACCCATTTCAGCGGATATCTATAAAACTCAACAAGTTTCTTCGGGACTTGGAGGAGAATAATGCATTGTCTATAATTAGTTTTGTTCCTTTAGACAAAAAGATAACGGCTCTTCCGGAGCCTTCAATCAAACTTATATTACCATAAATTGTTGAAACATTTGCTTTTTCCTTATGCAAATAAGAAAAGTATTTCTGATCCCTGAATATGGCATGAGTTGTTCCACTATCAATAACACAAATATCTTCATGATTTGTCTTTGATCCAAACATAATTTGAGGATTATCCATATTCTTCAAAATGACATAAATAAAATATATTATCAAAACATAACTTTTATTTATGTACAATAATCACATAACCATACTATCTATTCCAAAAAACAAAAATTAAAAATATTTATATTTCTACAGATTCACTACCAATTACATGACTTGTTTCTCCTTCTGGGAGTGCAAAGTAATCAGCTATATCTAAATGCGTGAAGTCAAAATTATCTTCAGAGATAAAATTTGCTTCAGCATTTTTCTTTGTCTTTTTCAAGGAGGCTTGATAAAGCTCAACCAGGTGCTTTGGCGTACGACAGGTACGTGACCAGTGCCCTTTTCCTCCACATCTAAGGCATGCACTTTCTGTATTAGGTGCTTGCACCGCTTCATGCTTTTGTTCCTTCCTTTTCCACTGCTGGTGGCGAGGAGGGTTCTTTGGTGCATTATTATTACCATGATTGGGATTTCTTCCCCGACCACATCCATGACCACGACCGGGGCCACGACCTCTTCCACGTTTGGCTTGGTGGAAGTTCGTCTCATTCACTTCAGGGAATGGACAAGAACCAGTAGGTCGACTTTCATGGTTTTTCATTAATAGCCCATTATGTTGTTCGGCTATTAGAAGATGTGAGATAAGTTCAGAATATCTTTTAAAACCCATCTCTCGATATTGCTGCTGCAGGAGCATATTCGAGGCATGAAAAGTGGTGAAAGTTTTCTCCAACATATCATAATCAGTAACATTATCACCACATAATTTTAGTTGGGAAATAATTCTGAACATAGCAGAATTATACTCACAAATAGATTTAAAATCTTGTAGCCTTAGATGAGTCCAATCATATCGTGCTTGTGGAAGAACGACCATCTTCAGGTGGTCATATCTATCTTTCAAATTATTCCACAGTATGACTGGATCTTTAACAGTAAGATATTCCATTTTCATGCCTTCATCAAGGTGATGGCGTAGGAATATCATTGCTTTGGCACGGTCTTGGTTTGATGCCTGATTTTTATCACTGATGGTGTCTGCCAGACCCATCGCATCAAGATGAATTTCAGCATCAAGCACCCAAGACATATAGCTTTTGCTCGATATATCCAGGGCTATAAATTCAAGTTTAGAAAGATTTGACATTATTTAATAAAAGAAAGTTCTTACCTCAGATACTTTCAAAATATTTGCTCGATATGGCAGAGTCTCGTGCTGATAACGTGTTATAAAATAAAGACTGTAAAGTAAAGACAAGTATAGAGAGAGTGATATATTATTCGAATTCAAACTGATGTACATAATGAAATGAAAATCCTTCTATTTATAGAAGAAAACAAGCTGCTGTGTAAGCTACTACAAGCTGCTGTGTAAGCTGCTACTGCAAGCTGCTGCGTAAGCTGTTATAAGCTGCTGCGTAAGCTGTTACAAGCTGCTGTGTAAGCTGCTACTCCAAGCTGCTGTGTAAGCTACTACAAGCTGCTGTGTAAGCTGCTACTGTATCCGATATGGATAATCTTCTACCGGGGTAATGTTTATCCATAACCGGGTACCAAAATGATAAGCTTCTTCAGGAGGCTTATTTCCAATAGAGTACTAAATAGATAAACATATTTACGGCGGAGTCACATACGGATAAGCTTCTTCAGGAAGCTTATTTACAACGGAGTATGAACATCCATAATATAATATATTTATAACAAAAAACTATTTTTTTAACCTCTAAGAGGATATTTGGTATTCGAAACTTATTTATTCAACTAATATAGTATTAAATAAACTATACCCATCTCTCTGCACCAATCTGTGGTGTCATAAACATGGGATACGCTTGATCGAAAATTTTCATTAGATATTTATAAGAAAAATATAAATATTGGATACGCGTGTAGAAAATGACACATATATTGGGGAAGATTATATATATGAATGATTAATGACATGGCATGATACATGAAATTATTCATAAGTTATGATTGAGTCAAAAATTCTAAGCTAATGCGGATAACAAGAAGTACGACAAAAAGAGGTATGAGACAACATGGTGAAAAAGAGATACGGGAACGAAAAGAAGGTACGAGTTAAGAGGCTCGGAAGCCCCGTCCCTATTTAAGCGCAATTATGTAAGATATATGAAAAGACAATGAACCTGGTCTTATAAGAGGATGAAGATATACGTCATTCAAGAAAAACAAATACCGAAACCATTAAGGAATATTTGCATTCAATATAATGATTGTGTAACGTAGCATTTAATATCATTAAATATTCATAATGGCCTTATTATGGCTTTGATGTAACGTACATTTACAAAGATTCTCCAAGAGACCTATAAAAGGAGAAACATGTAATCGATGGGGAGACAAAACACTACTGGAATTTATTTTTGATTTACAAACTTTCATATCTAAATACCTGAAGATTCTTTTCTTTACTTATTTTTCAATTCTTAGTGACCCGATTCTTCTATATTCTAGATTTCAATAAAAATCTAGTTTTTGGTTAAACAAATTGGTTCTGTTACCGGGAATCTGATAATCAACGTTATCTCTACTTGATTTTCTTGTTCACGTCAATCGTGTCAAACAATAACGACAACACCCCAGGATTTCCAAAAATTCAGACAAACCAACAAATTCAAGGAGATTCTCCTCTAGATTCACCACAAGGTTCTCCACGAGGCTTTCCACGATGATCTTGTGAGGGCACTCCCGATGGATCTCAGGCAAAAGAACATGATCAATTCAACAATGTCGAAGATATGAATGAGGCATTACAAAAAATAATTGCATCTCAAGTTAGCAAAGCTCTTCAAGCGTTTGTTAACCGGTTACCCGCTGCTCCGCCTACACCAACTCCAAACAATAATACTTTAGAAGGCCCCCATTCTAGACTGGTTAGTTCAGGCAGTAGTGGAACTCCTAGTGTAATACAAGAAGGAGACCCAGGTAACCAAGCTAATTCTGATTTACAAAATCTTGTACTAACCTTGCAAAAACAGCTTAAGGAACAAATGAACGCATAGAACAAATACCTGGGGTACCGCCCATGATCAAATGAGTGGACATAGACAAATACTCTCAACAATCGTGGAAGACAAGTGCCGCCCCTTCCCAATTCCAAAAAATTCAAAATGCCTGATATTCCTAAGTATGATGGAACATCAGACCCACGAGATCACATTATAGCCTTCACCACAGGATTTAAAGGGAATGACTTGACTAAGCAAGAAATTGAATCGATCCTGGTCAAAAAATTTGGTGAAACACTCACCAAAGGAGCTCTAACCTGGTATTCTCTTTTACCTTGAAATTCTGTAAATTCTTTTGCTGAGCTTGCAGATTTGTTTATTAAGGCACATTCGGAATCTCAAAAAGTTGAAAAGAGGATGGAGGACATCTTCAAAATCAAGCAAAGAAATTCCGAGTTATTGCGAGAATTTGTAGATAGATTTCAATGAGAAAGAATGTTGCTACCGCGGGTACCTGATAACAGGGCAGCCATAGCTTTTGCTAGTAATCTGAATGATAAATTTTCAGAAGCCACGAGGAGACTCAATGTCACGACCCAAATCCGATCGTGATGGTGCCCAACAATCAAGCTAGGCCAGCCAGACCAACAATTTCTAATTAGTGGAGAACCCAAGAAGAATATATGAGTTTAAGAACTCCAATAATAATAGAAATGAACAAAATACCGACACTCCCAAAGATCCGGAGTCACAAGTCTAGAGCCTCTAACAAAACCCAACGGGAGTAGAGAGTACTGTATAGAAATACTCAAGTCTGAATACAAAATACAAAATAACAACTGGAAAGGAGAGGAGAAGCTAGGTTCTGCGAACATAGGCAGCTACCTCAGCAACTCGATATGACACCGCAAACGCTGGAAATGCCTGTCTACTGCTCCTGAGTACCTGAGTCTGCACACAAAAGGTGCAGGGAGTAGGGTGAGTACTAAGTACTCACTGAGTAATAAATATATACAAGTAGCTGAAAATAAGAAATCCACAGAATACCACAATATGAAGCTACACTACAGTCCGAATCTCCTACGAACTAGCATCAACAGTACAATTCAGCTACCACAGAGTAATTTAATAAATAAAGATGCAATGCAATGCACATAACCGCTACGACGTGTAGCCCGATCCAATTTAACGTCGACGGAGCTCAATGGGGGTGTGTACAGACTCCGGATGGGCTCCTACAGCCCAAGCGCAATACTACTGCGGCGTGCAGCCCGATCCTCATATCAACCACTGCGGCGTGCAGCCCGATCCCATGCTCAGTCCACAATAAGCAATTAAGTCACAAAACAGTTCATTTTTCTTAATTCCAGTTCATAATTTATGAAAAATACTTTAACTTTATTAAATTTTGCAAAAGCCGGTGACTTAGCATTTCAAAAGTGTGAATTCAATTTCCAGGACTGAGATCAGTGATTTAAGCAAATATAGCTATCACATAATTATTGTCCTCTAAGGACACTACAGGTCGGCACAAGGCCCCAAACAAGGCTTACAGCCCACAAATATATCAAATACAGTGTATTTCCAACACTAATAACATATTATTCATTTTCGGGATGGACCAAGTCTCAATCCCCTATCACAATCAATCCCGCACCTGCCACGGTGTGCGAGCCACGCCCTACTAGCGTCACAATGTGCTAAGCCGGGGTTTCGAACCCTCAAGCTACCATATACACAAACTACTCACCTCTAGCCGGTCGTAGACTCATCCGCGATGCCTTTTCCTTTGAATTTAGCTCCCTCGTGCGTAGAATCTAGTCAAACCACAATAATTATATCAAATACGGGTCAAAGAATCATAACCCATTTCAATTTACATGAAATTCGCATAAATACACTAAGTTGGTAAAACCCAACCCCGGGCCCACTGCTCGGAAAATTCCGATATTAGTACCAACGTGACCCTCATCTCGCCACGAGTCCGTGCATATAAAATTTATCAAAATCGGAGTTCAAATGGCCTCCCAAAACTCAAAATCCCGTTTTCAATATCTAGGCCACATTTCTTCAAGATTTCAACCCAATTTCATGAAGATTGATGTTAATTCTACCATAAAATGATGTTTTTGAGTCAAGAATCTTACCTCCGACGAATACCCGATGATTTCTCAGTGATCTCCTCGAGTTTTCTTCTCTCTATATCTCAAAATTATGTTTTGGGGGTGTAAACCCGTAAGCCCTCTCTTCTGTGATATAAATTCACTGCCAGAACATTTTGTTCTACGCGTTCGCGTGAGCTCCCACGCGTTCGCGATGAACAGCTCCCTTTTACCCTACGCGAACGTGACGACTCCCACACGTTAGCGATGCTCGACCCGGACTTACCCTACGCGAACGTGACCTCCTCCACGCGTTCGCGATGAACAAGATTCCCAGTCGCCCAAAATCCTTCTACGCGTTCGCGACTCCCAGTCACGCGAACGCGATGGTTCACTCCAACTGCCCTACGCGAACGCGACACCAGGAACGCGGTCGCGAAGCACAAGGCTCCTGGCCTACGCGAACGCGACGCACCTGATCGCGAACGCGATGCATGATCCGCCTGGCCGTCGCGAACGCGGCCCATGCCACGCGAACGCGAAGGCTTAAATGTCTGGACAGAACCTGCAGTTTTTCTGCAGATTTTTGCCAAGTCCAAATGCCCGGTTGATGGTCCGAAATCATCCCGAGGCCCCCGGGACCCCAATGAAAACCACCAACGTACTCCAAAACATGATACGGACTTGTTCAAATCATAAAAACACCATACTAAACATCAAAATCACCATTTACACACGTATTCAAGCCTAAGTTTCTTCAAAACTTTCAAAACTAACATTCAATCCAAAACCCGATCAAACGATGTCCGAATGACCTGAAAATTTGCAGACATATCCAAAATCACATAACGAAGCTACAGAAATTGTCGGAATTCCATTCCGACCCCCGGATCAAAATATCACCTACCATCCGGGTTTCGCCAAAATTCAACCTTCGCCAATTCAAGCCTAAAACTACACCGGACCTCCGAATTCAATACCGATTGTTCTCCTAAGTCATTAATGATCCCCCGGAACTAGTCGAATCATCAGAATTCGGTTCCGGGCACTCTAACTCAATAGTCAACTCTTGGTTGACTTCCCATATTCAAGCTTCCTTCAAACATGCTATTTGTTTCATTTTCAATCCAAATCACTCCTAACTCACCCGATATACTCTAATACTGATATAAAAGCATAAGATATGTAATTGCAAGGTAACGGGGTGGTAATTCCCGTAACGACGGGCCGGGTCGTTACATTCTCCCCAACTTAAACAAACGCTCGTCCGCGAGCGGGTTAAGAAACATACCTGGAGCATCAAACAAGTGAGGATATCTGCTCTGCATCTCCTGCTCGGTCTCCCAAGTTGCTTCCTCCATGGGACGACCTCTCCACTGCACTTTCACTGAAGCTATGTCCTTGGATCTCAACTTACGAACCTGTCGACCCAAAATGGCTACCGGTTCCACATCATAAGTCAAATCCTCATCTAGCTGTATCGTGCTAAAGTATAACACATGAGACGGGTCTCCGACATACTTCCGGAGCATAGATACATGGAACACCGGGTGAACTCCCGACAAACCGGGTGGCAAAGCAAGCATATAAGCCACCTCCCCAACTTTCCTAAGCACCTCAAAAGGTCCAATAAACCTTGGGCTCAACTTCCCTTTCTTTCCAAACCTCATAACACCCTTCATAGGTGAAACCTTCAGCAACACCTTCTCACCTACCGAATAAGACACATCTCGGACCTTCCGATCCGCATAACTTTTCTGACGCGACTGAGCTGTGCGAAGTCTCTCCTGAATCACCTTCACCTTGTCTAAGGCATCTTGGACTAACTCTGTCCCCAACAACCTAGCCTCGCCGGGCTCGAACCAACCGACCGGAGACCTACACCGTCTCCCATATAAAGCTTCATACGGTGCCATCTGAATGCTGGACCGATAGCTATTATTATAAGCAAACTCCGCCAAAGGCAAATAATCAGCCCACGAACCACCGAAATCAATGACACAAGCACGCAACATGTCCTCCAATATCCGAATAGTACGCTCAGACTGCCCATCCGTCTGTGGATGAAATGCTGTGCTCAGCTCTACCTGTGAACCCAACTCTCGCTGAAAAGTCCTCCAGAACTAAGAAGTGAACTGGGTACCTCTGTCCGATATAATAGAAATGGGAACTCCATGCAATCTCACTATCTCACGGATGAATATCTCTGCCAACCGCTCCGAGGAATAAGTAGTACACACTGGGATGAAGTGAGCTGACTTGGTCAACCTATCCACCACCACCCAAACTGAATCAAACTTCCTCGCCGTCCGAGGGAGTCCACTAACAAAGTCCATAGTAATCCTTTCCCACTTCCACTCAGGAATATCAATACGCTGGAATACACCACCAGGTCTCTGATGCTCATACTTGACCTGCTGACAGTTTAGACACCGAGCCACATGGTTCACAATATCTTTCTTCATCTTTCTCCACCAGTAATGCTGCTTCAAATCCTGATACATCTTCGCGGATCCTGGATGGATAGAATACCGCGAGCTGTGAGCCTCCTCCAATATCAATTTACGAAGGCCGTCAACATTGGGCACGCATATCCGGCCCTGCATCCGCAATACACCATCACTATAAATAGTGACATCTCTGGCATCATCATGCTGAACTCTGTCCTTAAGGACAAGTAAGTGTGGATCATCATACTGTCGCTCTCGAATACGATCATATAAAGAAGAACGAGCTACTACACAAGCCATCACCCGACTGGGCTCAGAAATATCCAGCCTTACCATCTGATTAGCTAACGCCTGAACATCAACTGCTAGGGGTCTCTCCCCAACCGGAATATACGCCAAACTGCCCATACTAATAGCCTTCCGGCTCAATGCATCAGCCACTACATTGGCCTTTCCGGGATGATACAAGATAGTAATATCATAGTCTTTAAGCAATTCAAGCCATCTCCGCTGCCTCAAATTTAGATCTTTCTGCTTAAACAAATGCTAAAGGCTGCGGTGGTCGGTATATACATCACAAGATACACCATACAGGTAATGCCTCCAAATCTTCAAGGCATGAACAATAGCAGCTAACTCCAAATCATGAACAGGGTAGTTCTTCCCGTGGGGCTTTAGCTGACGAGAAGCATATGCAATAACTCTACCCTTCTGCATCAACACACAACCGAGTCCAACTCTAGAAGCATCACAATACACCGTATATGACCCTGAAGCTGATGGCAACACAAGTACTGGAGCTGTGGTCAAAGCCTCCTTGAGCTTCTGGAAGCTCTCCTCACATTCATCGGACCACACAAATGGAGCATTCTTCTGTGTCAACTTAGTCAACGGTGAAGCAATAGATGAGAAACCCTGAACAAACCGGCGATAATAGCCTGCCAAGCCAAGAAAACTCCGAATCTCTGTAGCTGAGGAAGGTCTGGGCCAATTCTGCACTGCCTCGACCTTCTGTGGATCAACCCGAATACCATCACCGGACACTACATGTCCCAGAAAACCGACAGTATCAAGCCAGAACTCACACTTAGTGAATTTTGCATAAAGTTTCTCTTCTCTCAACCTATGCAATACCACTCTCAAGTGCTGTGCATGCTCCTCCTGGCCGCGTGAATATACCAGAATGTCATCAATAAACACAATCACAAAAGAATCAAGATACGGCCGAAATACACTATTCATCAAGTGTATGAATGTAGCTGGGGCATTAGTCAGCCCGAAAGACATCACCAGGAACTTGTAGTGCCCATATCGCGTCCTGAATGCTGTCTTCATAATATCCGAGTCCCTGATCTTCAATTGATGATAGCCCGATCGAAGATCAATCTTAGAAAATACACTAGCTCCCTGGAGCTGATCAAATAGGTCCTCAATACGAGGCAATGGGTACTTATTCTTCACTGTTACCTTGTTCAGCTGCCTGTAATCAATGCACATTCTCATTGTGCCATCTTTCTTCTTCACGAACAACACCGGTGCACCCCAAGGTGACACACTCGGACGAATGAAACCCTTATCTAAGAGTTCCTGAAGCTGTTCTTTCAATTCTTTTAACTCTGCTGGTGCCATGCGATAGGAAGGAATAGAAATGGGCTGAGTGCCCGACACCAAGTCAATACCAAAATCGATATCTCTGTCAGGCGGCATGCCCGGCAGATCTGCTGGAAATACATCCGGAAACTCCCTCACAATGGGGACCGAATCAAGACCTGGGTGTCTCGGCCTCAACATTTCTAATGAAGGCCAAATAAGATAAACAACCCTTGCCAATCATTCGTTGGGCCTTTATATAAGAAATCACTCTGTCGGACACATAATCAGTCAAGCCACGCCACTCGATCCTCGGATTACCTGGAATAGCTAGTGTGACTGTCTTGGCATGACAGTCCAGAATCGCATGGTAAGGAGATAGCCAATCCATGCCTAGAATTACATCGAAATCTACCATGCCCGGTAGTAATAGATCAACTCGGGTCTCCAGACCCCCAATAGTATTAATACAGGATCGATATACCCTGATCCACAACAACAGTATCCCCCACCGGGGTAGACACATGTACGGGCAAAGCAAGAATACCACGGGTCATACCCAAGTGATGTGCAAAATAAGTAGAGACATAAGAATAGGTGGATCCGGGATCAAATAAGACAGAAGCATCCCCGTGGCGCTGAGATAATACCCTGAAATGACCGCATCCGAAGCACTAGCATCCTTCCTATCCGGAAGAGCATAGAAACGAGCCTCGCCTCACCAGCACGATCCTCACCCCTAGGGCGACCTCTCGGATACCCGGCCACCAGTCCTAGCCGACCGTGCCGGCGCCGAAGAAACAGAGTAGAAGACGAGGGCCGATCCCTCTGCCGAGACCGCTTACGAAGCCACCGAGGACACTCTCTCCCGATATGGCCCAAATCACCGCACTCAAAACAACGGCCCGAAGATGGAAGAAGGGGCTGCTGAGGACCCCTCACTATAGACGAACCCTCTCGTCGAGGAAGCAGGAGCGCAGCTCGAGCCGGAAGAGCACTCGGCACAGTGCCGACTCTACCGACGCGCTCGCCGACCCCGATAACCCCGATGGCCTCGACGACCACGATATGATGAAACCCCACCGGACTCCGCACGTCCGGACTGATGAGACCCGAAAGAACGACCTCTTGCTATGCCGAGATTGGCCCCTAAATGGAGCACCACCGAAACCGCCAGCACCACGAGGCCTCTTAGCCTCTCTCTCCTCCCGCTCTCGGCGGCGATCTGTCTCAATATGACGGGCAACATCAACCACCTCCTCAAAGGTAACTATCGAAACTCTCTCCCTGGTCATCAATATGTGGATGGGATAAATAAGGCCATCAATAAAACTCCGAATCCTCTCTCTATCTATAGGAACCATCCACATGGCATGACGGGCCAACTGTGTGAATCTCATCTCGTACTGATTAACCGTCATATCTCCCTGCTTCAACCACTCGAACTGACGTCGCAGCTCCTCTCTCTGAGACTGAGGCACGTACTTCTCCAAAAATACCGTGGAGAACCGCTGCCAAGTGAGGGGCACTGCCCCAGCGGGCCTACGCCTCTCAAAATCCTCCCACCACTGGAAAGCTGCACCTGTGAACTGGAAAGTGGTGAATGAAACACCGCTGGACTCTAGAATACCCGCGGTGCGAAGCATGCGCTGACATCTATCAAGAAAACCCTGGGCATCCTCGCCCTCAGCTCCACTGAATGTCGGAGGCTGTAGCCTCTCAAATCTCTCCAAACGACGCTGCTCATCGTCGGGCATAGCTGGAACCATATAAGCAGGAGCTGGTGCAACGGGCGCAACTGGTTGGACTGGCTCGGGTGTGTGAGCCACAGGGGTCTGATTTCCTCCCCCTGCCTGTGAAGAAGATACTGCAGCAGTAGCTGCAACTACCTAAGCCAAGCTTGTGCACACTGATAAGATTTGAGCCAAGGTCTCCTGAAGACCCGGTATCACAATAGGCACTACCGGCGCCTGAACCTGAGTTGCCGGAGCGTCTGCCGCTGGAATCTGGTCCTGAGCCTGGTCAGCTGGTGGGTCAGCAGGTGCTGGCACTGCTGCCCTACCTCTACCACGACCACGGCCTCTGGTTCCCAATGGTGGTCGTCCGCCACGTCCGCTAGCACGTGTTCTCGCCATCTGCGAGAGAATAGAATATGGAAAAATTTAATTTCATGGCAACACAATTCGCACGATATGAATCCAATAAAATGAGGCTTTTCCTAAAGTTTCTGTAGCCCTCCGAGGATAGATACGGGCGTCTACGTACCGATCCGCGAAAGCCTACTAAACCGGCTCATGACTCGCGAGTCCTAATAACCTAGGCTCTGATACCATGATTGTCACGACCCAAATCCGGTCGTGATGGCGCCCAACAATCAAGCTAGGCCAGTCGGACCAACAATTTCTAATTACATCGAATACCAGTCCCAAATGGACAACCCAAGAAGAATATATGAGTTTAAGAACTCCAATAATAATAGAAATGTACAAAATACTGACACTCCCAAAGATCTGGAATCACAAGTCTAGAGCCTCTAACAAAACCCAACAGGAATAGAGAGTACTATATAGAAATACTCAAGTCTGAATACAAAATACAAAATAACAACTAGAAAGGAGAGGAGAAGCTAGGTTGTGCGAATGTAGGCAACTACCTCAGCAACTCGATATGACACTGCAAACGCTGGAAATGCCTGTCTACTGCTCCTGAGTACCTGAGTCTGCACACAAAAGGTGCAGGGAGTAGGGTGAGTACTAAGTACTCAGTGAGTAATAAATATATACAAGTAGCTGAAAATAAGAAATCCACAGAATACCACAATATGAAGCTACACTACAGTCCGAATCTCCTACGAACTAGCATCAACAAGTAAAATTCAGCTACCACAGAGTAATTTAACAAATAAAGATGCAATGCAATGCACATAACCGCTACGGCGTGTAGCCCGATCCAATTTAACGTCGACGGCGCTCACTGGGGGTGTGTACAGACTCCGGAGGGGCTCCTACAGCCCAAGCGCAATACTGCTGCGGCGTGCAGCCCGATCCTCATATCAACCACTGCGGCGTGCAGCCCGATCCCATGCTTAGTCCACAATAAGCAATTAAGTCACAAAATAGTTCATTTTCTTAATTCTAGTTCATAATTTATGAAAAATACTTTAACTTTATTAAATTTTGCAAAAGCCGGTGACTTAGCATTTCAAAAGTGTGATTTCAATTTCCAGGACCGAGATCAGTGATTTAAGCAATTATAGCTATCACATAATTATTGTCCTCTAAGGACACTACAGGTCGGCACAAGGCCCCAAACAAGGCTTACAGCCCACAAATATATCAAATACAGTGTATTTCCAACACTAATAACATATTATTCATTTCCGGGATGGACCAAGTCTCAATCCCCAATCACAATCAATCCTGCACCTGCCACGGTGTGCGAGCCACGCCCTACTAGCGTCACAATGTGCTAAGCCGGGGTTTCGAACCCTCAGGCTACCATATACACAAACTACTCACCTCTAGCCTCTCGTAGACTCTTCCGCGATGCCTTTTCCTTTGAATTTAGCTCCCTCGTGTGCAGAATCTAGTCAAACCACAATAATTATATCAAATACGGGTCAAAGAATCATAACCCATTTCAATTTACATGAAATTCGCATAAATACACTAAGTTGGTAAAACCCGACCCCGGCCCACTGCTCGGAAAATTCCGAAATTAGTACCAATGCGACCCTCATCTCGCCACGAGTTCGTGCATATAAACTTTATCAAAATCGGAGTTCAAATGACCTCCCAAAACTCAAAATCCCGTTTTCAATATCTAGGCCACATTTCTTCAAGATTTCAACCCAATTTCATGAAGATTGATGTTAATTCTACCATAAAATGATGTTTTTGAGTCAAGAATCTTACCTCCGACGAATACCCGATGATTTCTCAGTGATCTCCTCGAGTTTTCTTCTCTCTAGGGCTCAAAATTGTGTTTTGGGGGTGTAAACCCGTAAGCCCTCTGTTCTGTGATATAAATTCACTGCCAGAACATTTTGTTCTACGCGTTCGCGTGAGCTCCCACGCGTTCGCGATGAACAACTCCCTTTTACTCCTACGCGAACGCGATGACTCACACGCGTTCGCGATGCTCGACCCGGACTTACCCTATGCGAACGCGAGCTCCTCTACGCGTTCGCGATGAACAAGATTCCCAATCGCCCAAAATCCTTCTATGCGTTCGCGACTCCCAGTCACGCGAACGCGATGGTTCACTCCAACTGCCCTACGCGAACGCGACACCAGGAACGCGATCGCAAAGCAGAAGGCTCCTGGCCTACGCGAATACGACGCACCTGATAGCGAACACGGTGCATGATCCGCCTGGCCTTCGCGAATGCGACCCATGCCACGCGAACGCGAAGGCTTAAATGTCTGGACAGAACCTGCAGTTTTTCTGCAGATTTTTGCCAAGTCCAAATGGCCCGTTGATGGTCCGAAATCATCCCGAGGCCCCCGGGACCCCAACTAAAACCACCAACGTACTCCAAAACATGATACGGACTTGTTCAAATCATAAAAACACCATACTAAACATCAAAATCACCATTTACACACGGATTCAAGCATAAGTTTCTTCAAAACTTTCAAAACTAACATTCAATCCAAAACCCGATCAAACGATGTCCGAATGACCTGAAAATTTGCAGACATATCCAAAATCACATAACGAAGCTACAGAAATTGTCGGAATTCCATTCCGACCCCCGTATCAAACTATCACCTACCATCCGGTTTTCGCCAAAATTCAACCTTCGCCAATTGAAGCCTAAAACTACACCGGACCTCCGAATTCAATTCCGATTGTTCTCCTAAGTCATAAATGATCCCCCGGAACTAGTCGAATCATCATAATCTGGTTCCGAGCACTCTAACTCAATAGTCAACTCTTGGTTGACTTCCCATATTCAAGCTTCCTTCAAACATGTTATTTGTTTCATTTTCAATCCAAATCACTCCTAACTCCCCCGATATACTCTAATACTGATATAAAATCATAAGATATGTAATTGCAAGGTAACGGGGTGGTAATTCCCATAACGACGGGCCGGGTCGTTACACTCAAAGAAAGTCTTCGGGAATTCCCAGTAACAACGTGGAACGACGTTTACAACAGGTATATCGCAAAGATGAAGATCGAATAAGATATCATCTTCCGACCAAAAATAGATGAGAAAACAAGTTCAAGGCGTGTAGATAATGAAAAGAGATCCGGTAAAAACAGGTACGATCCGTATATGGGACCTACGGGCAAAGACTCAATGTCAAAACAAGAAAGGTATGATCATAAACCCAGACATAGGGAACCAGGCTCTTCATCAAGATTTAACAATGAACGAGGAACACACGGACACCGAGATGATGATGGTGGCTTGAAGGCAAGGTTCGGTGATTATAATTTTAACGTAACTACTTATGAGCTCGTAAATGTTTTAAGAGGCATGAAAGATAACGTGTGGTGGCCGAAGGAGATGAGATCGAACCCGAGTAGAATAAACCCTGATCACTGGTGTGAATTCCATAATGATCATGGACATAAAACCGCAGATGGCAGATTTTTACAAAGTGAAGTGGACCATTTGTTAAAAAAAGGATAACTCACTGAGTTATTCAGTGAGAAAGGTAAACAAGCATATTTGAAAAATAGACAGGAGCCCCCCGAACCCGCCCTCTACTGAACGGACATTCAATGTTATAAATGGAGGAGAAGATATCAATGGTGTCTCGTATCTGCGACCAATAAAATATCTAAAATGGCGATCACTCATGGAAAGCGGCTAGGACACGTGCTGGAGGAGGAGAATATCATATTCAATGACACATATACAGAAGGCAATATCACATTCAATGACACAGATGCAGAAGGCCTCATGACCCTACATAATGATGCACTGGTAATATCGTTACTCGTACATGATACTAATGTTAAACGTGTTCTGATTGATCCAGGAAGTTCAGTAAATATTATTTTTGTACGAGTGTTACGTGAAATGCAAGCTGAGGGCAAGTTGGTTCCAAAAGCACATATTTTGTCGGGTTTTGATAATTCTAATGTCATAACCAAGGGTGAAGCGGTCCTTACCACCTTTCCAGAATGTGTTGTCAAAGATACTAAGTTTCAGGTGGTAGATATGGAGATGGCTTACAACATAATCCTTGGGAGGCCGTGGATCCACGATATAGATGCGGTTCCATCAACATTGCATCAAGTTATAATATTTCCCTTAGCATGGGGAATTTTCCAAATTAGGGGTGATCAACAAACATCTAGGAGCATAAACTCCGTTGTAGATTCGACTATTGAAGATGAAGCTAAATAGCAACTACAAGATTCAATTAAGGAGGGAGCGGCTTCAACCTTAACTGAGGAAAGAAAAATAGATATGGATTCAAGACCTGATACTATTCAAGAACCAGAGGAAAACGACAACATCAAAACCACGATAGAAGAACTCGAAGATATGGTATTATTTGCACACTAAACCGAAAGGAAGGTGTATAAAGGGGCCAATCTCAGACCAGTGGTAAAACATGAGTTAATTAAGTTTTTAAAATCTGAATTAGATTGTTTTGCTTGGTCCAACTCCGACATGACAGGGATACCACCGGAGGTTATGACTCATAAATTAAATGAAGACCCAACATATCCCCCAGTCAAGCAAAAGAAGCGAGAACAATGAGCTTTGAAGAATTAGGTAATTCAAAAGGAAGTTTAGAAGTTGCTCAAAATAGGTTCAATTCGTGAGGTAAAATACCCCAACTGGTTGGCTAATACTGTTGTGGTTCCCAAGAAGAATGGTAAGTGGCGTGTTGTGTGGATTACACATACCTTAATAAAGCATGTCCAAAAGATTCTTTTTTCTTTGCCACATATAGACCAATTAATTGATGCAACTGCAGGGCATGAATTATTAAGTTTTTTAGATGCGTACTCAATTTTTAATCAAATCAAAATGGATCCAGGAGACGAGGAATTTTTTTTATAACATAAAGGGGGACTTACTGTTATAGGGTAATGCCTTTTGGTTTTAAAAATGCAAGTGCAACGTATCAAAGATTGGTTACTAGAATGTTTCAGGAACATTTAGGTAAAACCATGGAGGTATATATAGATGACATGTTAGTTAAAACTTGTGAGCACGTGATTTTTGCCCTATATGAGACTTACTCCCAAAAAATTCAAAATAAAATAGTTTTGTATTGTGTGTGATTTTTTGGCACTTCCTGTTATTTTTCTCTTATTATTTGCATTTATGTGTGCATGTTTATTTATTTAAATTAATATAAAATACACAAATATGTTGCATTTGCACATAAAATTCAAGTTTACAATTAACAGTAATTAAGTTTGTTTTATGAAAATAAAAAAATAACAAAATACTGTATTTTTGCATTTTTACCATTTATTGTTCAATTGTGTGATTTTATTTTATTTTTGGTATTTAATTAGGTGTGTTTAATTGATATTAGAGGTTAATTAATATTGATAAGTTAATTTTGTTTTATAATTTAACTTAGGATTTTAAAATTTAGTTTGAAATGACTTAGGAAAAAAAAAAGAAACAAAAAAAGAAACAAAGTAAAAAATCGGAACTGGGCCACTTAATTGGACCCAAAATCTGGCCCAAACAAAACCCACCCCTAATCCATCTAATACCCAGCCTGAAACCCATGTAAAACCAACCTGTCTTCCTTACCCGGCTTCGGTGACACCCAAACAACGCCGTTTAGACAAGTGGAATGATCCAGGCCGTTGATCTCATCAGATCAAACAGCCAGGATTCATTCCTTACATGGGAATATAAGTCCCAAGCCTACCCAGCCCCCCTAAGCCAAACCCCCCATCTTCATCGTCTCTCTCAGAGACGAATTGAGCCTCCGCCGTCCCCCGCCGTGCTCCACCCACCGAAAATTGCCTCACGGCGGTTCCAATGGTCCAATCCCCCCCAAATTAGCACCCCAGAACCCATAACCCCACTCTACACGAATCCCTTAACCACTTGTCTCGAATCATTCCCGAACTCTTTGAATATCAGATCGAAGTTCGCCGGAATTTGAAACTTACCCCAAATCACTCCAGCTTTACACCATAGCCTCCCTGGACCTCCCCCATGATCCTACCAAACCTGGTCCGGCTTGAATCTGACCGGAACCAATAAAGCCCTAAAATTTTGACCCTCAAGAACCCTAATTTTCAAAAGCCCAATTCGAGCCGAATTAATCATCAATTGAGGTCCAAGGGACCTTAGTCTAGGTGTTCTCAACCAAGAACACCTCGATTAAGGCCCGTTTGGCCTCAATAATTCCAACCCAAGATCGAATCTGGGTCGATGGATTTTGCATGAGGTAATTCGTTCCTTTCTTTCTTCTATTTGCATTCCTTATTTGTTTTGTTTTTATTTTTAGAATTGGTTTAGCATCTTCTGCCTTTCCCCCCAACAGACCTTTTTTCGGTCGATTCATTTTTACCAGTTTTATTTGGTTTTAGTGCTGTAATGGCTTTGCGTGTTTAGTTTGTTTAGGGTCGTCTAGTAATTAGTTCGTATTTCTTGATCCCCTGTTTTGCCCAAAGCTATTGAATTTATTAGGTAGCCTGTTTGTACAGTGTGTTTGTTATCTGTTGTGGCTCATATAGTCGATTGATCAAATGTCGTCAATTAGTGTAGTAATTGAGTCATACCCCTGGCTTTGAGTTTGCCCGATAAGCCTTGACCCACTGTTGATTTAAAGTTCTCAATTAATCTGTGATTTTTAAATTTGAGTTGAATTGGTAATAGCTGAATAATTGAGGATTAATTGTTAACCATAATTCAGGGGGAGTTTAAACACAATTGGGCAGAACAATAATTTTCAGGGGATTAAATGGTGTTTTGGGGTCTGAAAAATAAAAAAAAAGGGCTTTAAAATAAGTGGGTTGCTACTAGTGTAAATCACAGCATGGTTTAACACTTTTGCTAGTGGAAAATCTGGTTGTAGTATGGGGCTTTTAAATAAAGAATTGAAAAGGTAGTAGGATGGACAGTCTTTTGAATTAACAAATGAAAAGGGGGACTGCTTTGTTGGGTTAAGTGCTTTTATCAGTGGAAAATCACAGGTTAAGTGGGCTGGACATCATTTTAATAATTAAAAAGGGGCTGCTTAGTTTGGATTTTAAGGTTATAAATAGGAACACACTGGAAAACAGAAGGGAGGACAGATTTGAGAGCCTGTGAGTTTAAGGGAAAACATGAGAGTTTATTAATCTGAGAGGGGAATAGATATTAAGAACATTTTTGAAAAAGCAGTGAGTTTTGGAGAGCTTTGAGAGTTGAAAGAAAAAGGTTATTGTTTCATTATCACTTCTCGTATCATTTCTGGTTGTTTGCATTTCAGATCCTAGTTTCAAATTTGACTCTTGGTATTCTTTTTGGGGTTATTCTATTGATCCTGTTTGGTTTTCAAACCTCTCGGTGCTTTGAATTTGATTTGGAGTGTTGTGGTAGACTGTTATTTGGTTGCTAGAAGCTGTTATTACTGCTGCCTGTTGACATTACACATTGTTGTAATCTATTTTGTCTTCTGTCCACTTGAATCCAGGTATATACTTATGTGACCCGAACCCAAATCTCAACTTAGTAAAAATATATTAACAATCACGGGCATACGGGTATGACATGGTTCGAGGTACATTTTTGTTACGTTGTAGTTCTTATAAAATAATAATAATTAAAAGAGGTTAAAAGTTAAAATTTGAATAGGAATTAAGGCATGGTATAAATCAGATAAATAAGCTGAATATGACAGTCGAGCGATCGTGCTAGAACCACGGAATTTGGGAATGCCTAACACCAACAGAATTCCTTATCCGGATTTCTAGTTCGCGGACTGTTAAACAGAGTCAAACCTTTTCTCAATTCGGGATTCAAACCAGTGAGTTGGGACGCCATAAATCTCCCAAGTGGCGACTCTGAATCTCTTAATGAATCCCATTTTGATTGTCTTTTAATTAGAAAAAAAAACTCCTTTACCCACGCCTTCGCGGGTGCAGCATGAAAAAAGGAGGTGTGACAGCTCTGGCAACTCTGCTGGGGATGTTTAACCCAGAACTACTGGTTCAGGGTCTAAGAATTCGAGCTTTGAATAATTGTTGTATTTGGCTTATTATTTCTGATTTTATTACATGTTTGTATTTAATATGCTAAATGTTGCTTTTACCGCTTTGATATTTTGTGAATTGTTATAATTTGTGCCGATACCCAATTTTCTCTTTTGAGTCTCTTTGAAATAAAATATCGGGCATTTGCTGGACATAGCCCGTTTTCTCAAGATAGCTGTGGTGCTTGGCACCCGGTGAAGGATTTGTAGTCACACATGTTTAGGCGGGGAGTATTGTCAATTAAGCCGGAAAGACATGCTACCGGTGCACTGACACTCCTCGGCTCGAGTTGTCCGCTCGAGTAAAGCCAGTCTAGACACCTTTTCCAACAGGATGATGACTTAGAATGACAAAGCCTCATGCCGGATCCTTGATAGGAATGTCTATTTGCATCATGTGTATATCTGACTTAGGAGGCTCGACACAAGGGTTGGGCCTGTCTAGGACAGGTGTACCTGAAACAAAAGACCATCTTGATGCATCTTTGTCTGTGCATTTACTTGTTTCGACCTTACATGCCGACCAGTTTGTTATTAAAAAAGAGAGAAGGTAAGAATTGGAAAATGTCATGATGTAAAGTCAAAATAATTTTATGGAAAATAGTCTATTTTTTTAGATAATTTCTGAAAATGAAAAATTGCCAAAATAATTTTTGTTAATTTTATGAAAATAGTTAGTTTCTTTGAAATAATGCTGTTAAAAATAGTGTGTTTTCTTTTATAATTTAGTTCGTTTCCCGAACTACGCAAGTTTGATTCTCACCGGGCGTGGGATACGTAGACAACCCATATCGGGCTCAACTAATACTGCTCTTCCGAAAATGACAAAAAACTGAAAGAATAAAAAAAATAATAATAATAAGTATTAAGAGATTTGTCCTTAGTCAAGAGTTAGAAAATTTTGCGAAAATAGCCAAACGCTTCAAAAGGGGCGCCGAAGGACTAATTCCGCAAAACAGAACATAGTCATCACACCGGTTTCCAGTTACACATCCTTCAAATCTTCTTTAAGTGCTGAAAGGCCATGATAACAAGATTCATTTTTTTATTAATTAAAAAAAGTTTGAAAAATTTCAATATACAAGCTGGGATGACGCATGCGACAAAGGCCAAATCCTGTAGAAATGGTTAACTGACTAGGTGCATTGCATCCAACGTGCGATAACATATCTATTTAACTCTGTGAACTAACAAGATTGTCAGATTTTCCAGAGAATTTTAGCAGTTGACTTGACAGAACGTACTGGCCAATTAACATTACCATACTAGATCAAAAGGTCCAATTCCAGCAAGCATGTCTAGTTCCTGGAAAAGTCTCGATGGAGAGAAATCAGAGATACAGATAATGAAAGAGGAAGTGGATAGGTTCAGACATCAAATAACAGAGATGCACCTAGCCTGGGCTAGGGGACAGTCATCATCAAGCCTTCCTACTCTTACACCATCTCCGGAGCGTCCGCCCATCGACCCCTCGGCAAGTGCCCCGATCTATCCATATTATCAAGGGGAAAACCCTTATACACCCCAGGTTCCATCGGCCAAAGAAAATCCTCCTCTACCGGTTACCCCTGTTTTTGTGGCACCTCCACCTGCTACTTTACAGAAGTCGTCCAGTGAGCCGCTCTTTCAAATCCATGACAATCATTGCTATTCTCCCGAGCCTACCTTTAAGGCTCCTGAACCGCATTCCCACACCCATTACTGGGACAACCTGGCAGAACCGGAAAGCCATCTCAAAAGTTTGGAGCATGAGGAAGTTATTCAGAAATTTAAGAGCCTGGAGCAATCCTTCAGGAATATGCATGGTTTAGGCAACCAAGTCAGTGTTGCTTACAAAGATCTGTGCCCATTTCCAGATGTTCAATTGCCTGCTGGTTTATATTCCCAAGTTTGATCTATATGAGGGGCATGGAGACCCAGTAGCCCATCTCCAAGGTTTCTGCAGCAAAATGCGAGGAGCCGGAGGGCGAGATGAAATCCTGATAGCTTACTTCGGTCAGAGCTTAGGAGGGTCTGCACTGGAGTGGTACACCAGGCAAGATCCCAGCAGATGGTTTACATGGGATGACTTGGCCCAAGCATTCATCGGCCAATTTCAGTATAATCTTGAAATAATCCCTGATCGCTTATCATTGCTAAAGTTAGAGAATAAGCCCGCCGGAAGCTTCAGAGAATTTGGGTTCCGCTGGAGGGAACAGGCAGCAAGGGTAGATCCACCAATGAGAGAAAACGAGATGGTAGATTAATTCCTGCAGACATTGGAGCCAACCTATTTCGGGCATTTGGTAACGTCCGAAGGAAAGTCATTTACCGAAGTAATAAAGATGGGAGCCATGATCGAGGAGGGCTTGAAACCTAACAAAATCATGAGCTATTCTGCTCTAAAGGCAACCACTCAAGAAATTCAAAGTGGCACTGGAGGAGTGCTTGGGAAGAAGAGAAAGGAAGAAGTTGCAGCGGCTAATTCAGGAGCATGGTTCCGAGCTAGAGGCCCCGCACCCCAGTATAATCCACCACAACCCTACCAACAAAATTACTTCCACAGTCCGTATAGCCACCCGCAACACTACTACCCAACATCGGATACTCATTTCACCGTCCATCAAGCCTAGTCATATGCCCCACCTCCCGTCCAGGCACCGTGGCGTGCGCCAACTCCACAAAATAATTACCCACCCCCAAGAGCATACAGGAACCCCACGGGTGCGGGTTTTCGTCCAAACCAAGCCTTCAAGAATAATAGAGCGCCAAAACCAAAGACTTTCACTCCCTTGGGAGAGTCTTACTCCAGTTTGTTCCATAGATTGAAGCAGGTAGGATTGTTGAACCCGGTCGAGGCCAAATTCCCAAATCCTCCACCAAGAAATTTGGATCACTCTATAATTTGTTAGTATTGTTCGAGGTGCCCAGGGCACGACACAGAAAAATGTTGGAGATTGAAAATGGCTATCCAGGAACTTATCGACACTCGTCGAATTGAGGTCCAGACTCTAGCGGAACCCAACATTAACCATAATCTGCTCCCAACCCATTATGAGACCAACATGATCGAGTTGGTGCAGGTAGAAGAGGCACATGAGAAAACCTCTCAGACTGTGATGATGATAAGGTCCAGTGGGGTCGAAATGAAAAAGAGGCCAAGCCATGACAAGTCACTCATCCATGAGAAGGAAGCACGAGATGGGTCGGAAGCAGAAAAGGGGAGTGCGAACAAAATACTTGTGAGACCAGAAGGGGTGAAGATAGTCATACCAGGGGCAGCAACCAAACCTGTCCTAACAGTAGCGGGGGTCCGCATAGACCCCTTCATCATCAGGCCGACAGTTCAGTTGCCGATAGCCGATAGCAAAGCCATTCCGTGGAACTATGACCGGGTTACAATAACATACAAAGGAAAAGGGGTCAAGGAAGAAGTCTGCGAGGCACAAGGTTTGACTCGTTCAGGGAGATGTTTCGTCCCTGTGGAATTAAGGAAGATCAATCCGGTAACGGTAAAACAGCTGGTGACTGACGGTGAAGCTGAGGAGTTTTTGAAGAAGATGAAGTTGTATGATTACTCTATCTTGGAACAACTCAAGAAAACCCCGGCTCAAATCTCATTACTATCATTACTAATCCATTCTGAAGAACATCAACAAGCCTTAATGAAAATCCTAAATGAGGCCCATGTACCTGACAAGATCTCCGTCAGCCACCTGGAAAAGATCACGAATAGGATATTCGAGGCAAACCAGGTTACCTTCACTGATGATGAGCTGCCTGAGGAGGGTACCGAGCATATTAAAGCCCTATATCTTACGGTGAAATGTGAAGAGTCTGTGGTTACCAGGGTTCTGGTTGACAATGGGTCGAGTGCGAACATTTGTCCCCTCTCTACATTGAACAAGTTGAAAGGGGATATCATCAGGGTGCGCAAGAATCGCATTTGTGTCCATGGGTTCAACGGAGGAGGCAAGGAATCAGTCGGGGATACAGTGTTGGTACTGACAATCGGAACTGTGGAATTCACCATGGAATTTCAAGTGTTGGACATGGTGGTCTCGTATAACCTTTTGATAGGACGGTCCTGTGGATCCATGCTACAAAAGCGGTTCCGTCTAGTCTACACCAGCTTGTCAAGTTCGAGTGGGATCGACAAGAGATTGTGGTCCATAGAGAAAATGATCTACAGCCCGGCACCATCGTTCCCTTTGTTAAAATAGAAGAGGACGTCGGGCCATGAGTGTATCAGATTTGCGATACGGTATCCATTAACAGAGTTCCAGAGGGGGAGTACATTCCTGACGATAAAGTAATCTCTGTGGACATCATGGTGGCTTACGAAATGCTGGGCAATGGTTTCGTACCCGGCAAAGGTTTGGGTGCATCTCTGCAAGGTATTGTACATGCGGTCTCTTTGCCCGAAAATGTAGGGACATTCGGTTTGGGATTTGAACCGACACCAGTAGATGTTGAGCGAGCTAAGAGAATCAAACAGAAGACATGGGTACTACCAAAGCCCATTCCGCGACTCTCCCAATCCTTTGTCAAGTCCGGGATCAAAAGACATCCGACAACAAGGACTCTGGCCCTATGGTCAAACCAGATGAAGAGTTTCTGAGAAATTTCGAGGATCTGTTCTCGGATGTGTGCATGTTAGAAGATGGTGAAGGACCCATCCTTGCTGAAATATGATTTGTGGGGCCACAAAAAAAATTAAATAATTGGAATGCTACTCCTCTTCCTACCCGAAAGGAGTCTTGGTAGTCCTGCTTTGTGTTTGTCTTTCAAGTTTTGTTTGGGACTATCCCAGGGTTGTAGTCCATTTCATTTTGCTTCCCTGTTTGGGTTGGAGTGTGAAAACCTTGTTTTCTTGTACTTTCCAATTAATGAAGTTTTGTTCCTTTTTCTTCTAATTTTATTTATTTTTTCTTTTATTTTCATTTCCAGCTTTCTTTCAAATGATCTTAATAATGTGGCATGCCTAAAGAATAATCAACCCAGTCTAGAAAGTAAATCTAGTTTAGAAATAATAATAAGAAATGAGGAGAGTGAATCAGAATACGACGAACATGAAGCCTTAGAAGAAATCGGCGAGGAATTGAGTCAATTTGAGGAAAAGCCCAAACCCAATCTAAATGATACAGGGGCTGTTAATCTTGGTGATACGGATGATGTTAAAGAAACCAAATAAGTTTCCATCTCGAACCAAACCTCAGAGAATAATTAATCAAGATACTCATGGAATTCAAAGATGTTTTCGCATGGTCGTACGACGACATACCGGGACTCAGCACTGATCTAGTGGTTCACAAATTACCCACTGACCCGGCATGCCCTCCCGTCAAGCAAAAACTACGGAAGTTTAAGACGGAGATGAGTGTAAAGATCAAGGAGGAAGTGACCAAGCAACTACAAGCGAAAATCATTCGTGTCACTCGATACCCCGATTGGCTGGCTAACATAGTACCGGTGCCAAAGAAAGACGGGAAGATCAGAGTATGTGTTGACTATCGCAATATCAACAAGGCAATCCCTAAGGATAATTTTTCGCTTCCCAATATCCATATCTTAATTGATAATTGCGCCGGGTGTGAGATCGGATCCTTTGTGGACTGCTATGCGGGATATCATCAAATTTTAATGGATGAAGAGGACGCAGAAAAGACGGCTTTTATCACACCATGGGGAACTTACTGCTACCGGGTAATGCCGTTCGGCCTGAAGAATGCAGGGGCAACATACATGAGGGCGATGACTACGGTGTTTCATGATATGATACACAAAGAAATTGAAGTGTACGTGGATGATGTGATCATAAAATCTAGACGTCAAGAATACCATATAGACGACCTCAGGAAGTTTTTTCAAAGACTTCGAAGATATGATATTAAGCTTAATCCGGCCAAATGTGCATTCGGGATTCCGTCAGGGAAGTTGCTAGGATTCATCGTCAGCCGACGAGGCATTGAGTTGGACCCATCAAAAATCAAGTCCATCAAGGAGTTACCCCCGCCAAAGAACAAAACAGAGGTAATGAGTTTGTTGGGAAGATTAAATTATATCAGTAGTTTTATTGCTCAGCTTACAACAACCTGTGAACCCATATTCCGTCTGTTGAAGAAAGACGCTGCGGTAGAATAGACGACAGAATGTCAGAAAGCGTTCGACCAAATCAAAGGATATCTGTCAAACCCACCCGTACTAGTTCCCCCGGAACCTGGTAGACCTCTGATTCTTTATCTAACGGTCTTGGAGAATTCGTTCGGCTGCGTACTGGGGCAGCATGATCTTACTGGTAGAAAGGAACGGGCCGTTTATTATCTTAGTAAGAAATTCACAGTCTACGAGGTTAAATACACTCATTTTGAGAAGACCTGTTGTGCCTTAACTTGAGTAGCCCAAAAGCTAAAACATTATTTGTCTTCCTACACTACTTACCTCATTTCACATTTGGATCCATTGAACTATATTTTCTAGAAGCCTATGCCTACAGGGAGGTTAGCAAAATGGCAAATATTACTTACAGAATTCGACATCATCTATGTGACGAGAATGGCTATGAAAGCTCAAGCCCTAGCCTATCACTTAGCTGAGAATCCTGTCGATGATGGATACGAACCTTTGAGGATGTATTTTCCGGACGAAGAAGTGTTGCAAATTGATGGGTTAGAACTAACCAAGGATCCAGGGTGGAAGTTTTTCTTCGACGGAGCGGCGAACGTAAAAGGACTCGGAGTAGGGACTGTGCTTATCTCTGAAACAGGACATCATTATCTTGTTACTGCTCAACTGCGTTTTCATTGTACCAACAATATGGCTAAGTACGAGGCATGCATCTTAGGGTTGCGGTTAGCGGTGGATATGGATGTACAGGACGTCTTGGTCTTGGGGGACTCAGACCCTCTGGTACATTAGATTCAGGGCGAATGGGAAACAAGAGATTTGAAGCTTATCCCATATCATCAATGTTTGCATGATCTGACTAAGCGTTTCCGGTCAGTAGAATTTAGATACATCCCAAGAAAGCATAATGAGGTTGCCGATGCTTTAGCTACTTTATCATCGATGCTACATTACCCGGACAAGATTCATGTTGATCCGTTACATATTCAGGTTCGGAGTCAACATGCTTATTGCAATATGGTAGAGGAAGAAATGGATGGCGAGCCATGGTTTCATGATGTCAAAGAATACCTCAGGTTAGGAATATACCCAGAGCAGGCAACTGGAGATCAAAAGAGAGCTATTCGGCAATTGGTAAATGGTTTTACTTAGTGGAGGGGTGCTGTACAAAAGAACCCAAGATTTGGGATTGTTGAGATGTATAGATGAAGGTCAAGCCGCAACAGTGATGACAGAGATACATGCCGGAATTTGTGGGCCACATATGAGCGGATATGTATTGGCAAAGAAGATTCTTCGAGCAGGATATTATTGGCTCACTATGGAGCGTAATTGTATAAGTTTCATACGAAGATGCCATCAGTGTCAGATACACGAAGATCTGATTCATTCTCCACCAACCGAATTGCATACAATGTCAGCGCCGTGGCCGTTTGTTGTATGGGGTATGGATGTTATCGGACCTATAGAACCTGCGGCTTCCAATGGTCATAGGTTCATTCTGGTAACCATCGATTATTTTACCAAGTGGGTGGAGGCTAAAACCTTCAAGTCAGTGACAAAGAAGGAAGTGGTGGACTTCGTACATTCCCACATCATCTGTAGGTTTGGAATCCCAAAGGTAATCATCACAGATAACGGTGCCAATCTTAACAGCGGATTGATGAAGGAGGTATGTCAACAGTTCAAGATTACACACCAAAACTCCACGCCGTATCATACTAAAGAAAATGGTGCGGTTGAGGCAGCAAACAAGAATATAAAGAAGATATTGAGGAAGATGGTAGAAGGGTCTAGGCAATGGCATGAAAAGTTACCATTTGCATTGTTGGGTTATCGCACTACCGTCCGGACTTCAGTAGGTGCAACTCCTTACTTGTTGGTGTATGGAACTGAAGCAGTAATATCAGCAGAAGTTGAGATCCCATCCCTCCGAATTGTCGCTGAAGCTGAGATTGACGACGATGAGTAGGTCAAAGCCCAATTGGAGCAATTGAGCTTGATTGATGAAAAGAGATTGACGGCAGTGTGTCATGGCCAATTGTATCAAAAAAGAATGGCGAGAGAATATAACAAAAAGGTACGTCCCAGGAAATTTGAAGTGGGACATCAAGTGCTGAAGAGAATTCTACCACATCAGGCTGAAGCAAAAGGCAAGTTCGCTCCAAATTGGCAAGGACCATTTGTTTTGACTAGAGTATTGTCCAACGGCGCTCTATGTCTAACTGATATCGAGGGAAGATGCACCGATATGGCTATCAATTCCGATGCAGTAAAGAGATATTATGTGTAATTCTTTAATGTATTTGTCAACGTTTGGTTTCGTTTGTTTGTATTTGGCATTTTTTGGAGAATAAAATGACAGAGGCAATTTTTTCTACTACCCAAACACCTTAACCCTTGTTTTCCCCTTTGAGCCTTAATTATTCTTTCATATACCCTCTTTTGGAATCCTCAATGAAGATGTATAACAAAATAGAAAAAGAAACAAAGAAAAGTCACAAGAAGTAGTGAACTACGTTCGACTTGATTACTCAAAGAGGATACGTAGGCGCCACACAGCTCGGTCATAGTGAAATAAAAATAAAAGATTCCCCAAGCAAGAAAACTGGGGCAGAAGTCATGTTTCTTTTGAAAAGAAAGTGTGGATTCCAAAAGTTGTAATGAGCTACCCGTTGAGGTGAAATCCCTTTTTCTCTAGCCTCGTACACAAAAACCATATTAATGACCAAAAAGACTCTCGATCAGTATTTAAGAAATGCCAAGTCACGCAAAGGACAGCGGAGAATGACACCCCGATCCTTGATTGAATCTAGGACTCACAAGCTGAAAATGGATAGCCCATTAGAGGGAATCTCGTTGATAATACCCCACCCCCTGTTAGAGAAAGAAAGCAAAATGAGAGAGTCTTAACGGTGAAAACCCTCGCGGGCACCTTAAGGCGAAGAAAGCCGAGAGAAATAAAATGAGAGAGTCTTACGGTGAAAACCTTTACACGCACCCTAAGGCGACGTGAGGTCAAGAGAAATGAGAGAATCTCATTAGTGAAAACCCCTTGAAGGGCACTATGAGGTGACAAGGTGAGATGGTTGCAAGGTGTCTGCATGGGACGAGGTTGGGACATTTGTTTACTTCTAGCAAAACGAAGCCGTCAGAAAAGAGATTGACATAAATAGACTGGGTAGATTAATCTCAAAGGCACGACATAAACATTGGATTGGTTATACATTCAAATAAGTTTTTCCCAGTCTTGGGCTCAGAAAAGTTTTCCTTTTATTTTTTACGGTCAACATTCTTTTTATTTCATTTTTTTCTATCATTTTTCTCTCTCTTTAAAGATTCTTTTATGTTTATGTCAAAAATTGACTTTTCAAAGCTTACTACCAAGTCGCCCAAAGCGGTACAAAGGAAGATGAGTAGGCGCGGAACAAGGCAATATGTCAAAAAAGACATTCTGATGTTAGGACTGGAATGACAGGTTGGTTAGAAGGTTCAAGGGAATTACGGAGTAGGGCAGAGAATAGTAGAAACACAAATTACACATCCAGAAAATAGTTTCTCCAAACAGGTCGTCGACTAAGAGGGTCAGATCACACTGAGGCCGGAATAAAAATGAGAGATGAGAGATCGTCTGCAGCCAGAACACCATCCCCAACAAGTATCAACGTCACCCCCAAAGTTCGAGGAAGGCAAAACAACTAAAGGAGAAAAGGAAAACCAGCCCCAGCGAGAGCGGCACGACCACTCACCGCATTTTTGAAACTAACAATTTTTCTTTGATTTGAAGCAAGAAAAGAAGGTCCGTCGGCGGAAAAGCATGCCACAAAGAAGGTTATCAAACTGGGAGAAAATTTTCTCTCGTTGCGAAAATTTTCTTGAAATCAAATACCCAATTGGTAAAGATAGATGGTAACATAAGATTCTGGGAGGAAGGAAAATACCAACTTCAAGTGGAACAGTCTTGAAAGAGGCCAGACAACACGAAGAAGTGATCTTTGAACCCGGGTTATCCCTAGCAATCTTGAAAGAAGCCAGTTAGCACAAGAGAATGATCCTGGAACCCGGTCTTATCCCCAGCAGCTTTGAGGGAAAGAAAAGCTGTGACAAAGAAAGTTATACCCCATGCAGACAGAACAAAGTGAGAGAACTTGTGTTCAGAAAGAAAGAGGCATGTATTATCCCCCAGCAGTTCGGAAGAATGAAATGCTGAAAAGTTCCCCCGGCGATATTATATCTTACGGTTTTCAAGAGAGCGGAGTGTGAGTCTTAAAAGGAGTTGGGAAAGAAAAAAGGGATTCTCCGATAGTATAGTCACTGGCGGGCAACATTTCAGACCCCCCAGCGATCTCAAAAGGAGACCAAAGTTTTGAAGAAAATGGAAAGGGAGGGAATAAAGGAAAATTTTCCCAGCATCATTATCCCCAGCAGGTAAGTAAACAATTCTAAAGATATCCCCAACAGTCAAGAGGGAAAACAACATGACCCAGGAGGAAAGCAGTTCCAGAACAAGGTAATTTAGGAGAAAGGATGGTTTAAGAGGTGATGCAGGAAGAAGAAAGTGGTGCAGGAAGCGAAGGAAGATGATATGGATGGGATGAAGTTATCAAGTTATTATTGAAGTTAGGTGCCCGCCTGAAGAATGGAATGGTGATTTATTTTTCAAAGTTTATTGTTGAAGTCAGGTGCCCGCCTGAAGAATGGAATGACGATTTATTTTTGAAGTTTGTTGTAGTCAGGTGCCCGCCTGAAGAATGGAGTGGCGATTTATTTTCGAAGTTTGTTGTTGAGGTCAGGTGCCCGCCTGAAGAATGGACTGGCGATTTATTTTCAAAGTTTGCTATTGAAGTCAGGTGCCTGCCTGAAGAATGGAATGGCGATTTATTTTAGAGCTTGTTATTGAAGTCAGGTGCCCGCCTGATGAATAGAGTGGCGATTTATTTTCAAAGTTTGTTATTGAAGTCGGGTGCCCGCCTGAAGAATGGAATGGCGATTTATTGAAGTCAGGTGAAGTCAGGTGCCTGCCTGAAGAATGGAGTGGCGATTTATTTTCAAAGTTTGTTATTGAAGTCAGGTGCCCGCCTGAAGAATGGAGTGGTGATTTATTTTCAAAGTTAGTTGTTGAGGTTAGGTGCCCGCCTGAAGAACAGAGTGGCAATTTATTTTTGAAGTTTACTGTTGAGGCCAGGCGCCCGCCTGAGAATAGAGTGGCGATTTATTTTCAAAGTTTATAGTTGAAATTAGGTGCCCGCCTGAAGAATGGAATGGCGATTTATGATTAGAGTTTTTCGATGAAGTTCGAAGCCCACCGAAATCGCAGAACGGCATCTCAGTTTCTAAGATTTGATAAGGATAGTGAACAATCGGAAAGTGACAGAGTGTAATGAAAATCCCCAGCATGAATCCAAGTTCAAAATCAGAAGGAAGGCAACAAGGGTCAGAAAAGATAGATTCAGACTTCGAAGGAAAATAGTTCGAAGATCACAAGGAAGGGACCAATGGTCGGTGTTCGGCAATCAAGATAGGCCAAAATAACAATTGTCAGAAGAGAAGAAGCATGTAAAGAAATATCAAAGCCAGCAGGATGGCAAGGAACATGACAAGATCAAGTTGAAAAGATAGATAAGAATTTGCAATACTGTAACTTAGTCTAGCTTCTTATTTTTTGTTTAGCACGGTGTAATAAGGATATCAGTTAAGCAGTAGCATCAGCAGCAACAGCAGTAACAGCAAGATCACAGCAGTCATGGTAGTCCCAGCTACCAAAACTTCCCGAACTACATTGACCCGATTCCCTTTTAGCCAGGGATATGTAGGAGACCTTTTGAAGCAAATGTTCGGTCAAACTTTTCCAAAAAATACTTCACACGAAATACTCAAACGGGCAAAAATCGCTCGTATCCGCTCACTTGTCTTTGCACGAAAACTTTCCATGTTTCCACGTAAAGAGGGGCAGCTGTGAGCACGTGATTTTTGCCCTATATGAGAATTACTCCCAAAAAATTCAAAATAAAATAGTTTTGTGTTGTGTGTGATTTTTTGGGACTTCGTGTTATTTTTCTCTTATTATTTGCATTTATGTGTGCATGTTTATTTATTTAAATTAATATAAAATACAAAAATATGTTGCATTTGCACATAAAATTCAAGTTTACAATTAACAGTAATTAAGTTTGTTTTTTGAAAATAAAAAAATAAAAAAATAATGTAGTTTTGCATTTTTACCATTTATTGTTCAATTGTGTGATTTTATTTTATTTTTGGTATTTAATTACGTGTGTTTAATTGATATTACAGGTTAATTAATATTGATAAGTTAATTTTGTTTTATAATTTAACTTAGGATTTTAAAATTTAGTTTGAAATGACTTAGGAAAAAAAAAAGAAACAAAGTAAAAAATCGGAACTGGGCCACTTAATTGGACCCAAAATTAGGCCCAAACAAAACCCACCCCTAATCCATCTAATACCCAGCTTGAAACCCATGTAAAACTAACCCGTCTCCCTTACTCGGCTTTAGTGACACCCAAACGGCGCGGTTTGGATAAGTGGAATGATCCAGGCCGTTGATCTCATCAGATCAAACAGCCAGGATTTATTCCTTACATGGGAATATAAGTCCCAACCCTACCCAGCCCCCCCTAAGCCAAACCCCCCCATCTTCATCGTCTCTCTCAGAGACAAACTGAGCCTCCGCCTTCCCCTGCTGTGCTCCACCCACCGAAAATCGCCTCTCGGCTGTTCCGGTGGTCCAATCCCCCCCAAATTAACACCCCAGAACCCCATAACTCCAATCTACACGAATCCCTTAACCACTTGTCTCGAATCATTCCCGAACTCTTCGAATATCAAATCGAAGTTCGCCGGAATTTGAAACTTACCCCAAATCACTCCAGCTTTACACCATAGCCTCCCCGGACCTCCATCATGACCCTACCAAACCTGGTCCGGCTTGAATCTGACCGGAACCAATAAAGCCCCAAAATTTTGACCCTCAAGAACCCTAATTTTCAAAAGCCCAATTCGAGCCGAATTAATCATCAATTGAGGTCCAAGGGACCTTAGTCTAGGTGTTCTTAACCAAGAACACCTCGATTAAGGCCCGTTTGGCCTCAATAATTCCAACCCAAGATCGAATCTGGGTCGGTGGATTTTGCATGAGGTAATTCATTCCTTTCTTTCTTCTGTTTGCATTCCTTATTTGTTTTGTTTTTATTTTTAGAATTGGTTTAGCATCTTCTGCCTTTCCCCCCAATAGACCTTTTTTCGGTCGATTCATTTTTACCAGTTTTATTTGGTTTTAGTGCTATAATGGCTTTGCGTGTTTAGTTTATTTAGGGTCGTCTAGTAATTAGTTCGTATTTCTTGATCCCATGTTTTGCCCAAAGCTATTGAATTTATTAGGTAGCCTGTTTGTACAGTGTGTTTGTTATCTGTTGTGGCTCATATAGTCGATTGATCAAATGTCGTCAATTAGTGTAGTAATTGAGTCATACCCCTGGCTTTGAGTTTGCCCGATAAGCCTTGACCCACTGTTGATTTAAAGTTCTCAATTAATCTGTGATTTTTAAATTTGAGTTGAATTGGTAATAGCTGAATAATTGAGGATTAATTGTTAGCCATAATTCAGGGGGAGTTTAAACACAATTGGGCAGAACAATAATTTTCAGGGGATTAAATGGTGTTTTGGGGTCTGAAAAATGAAAAAAATGGCTTTAAAATAAGTGGGCTGCTACTAGTGTAAATCACAACATGGTTTAACTCTTTTTCTAGTGGAAAATCAGGTTGTAGTATGGGGCTTTTAAATAAAGAATTGAAAAGGTAGCAGGATGGACAGTCTTTTTAATTAACAAATGAAAAGGGGGACTGGTTTGTTGGGTTTAGTGCTTTTATCAGTGGAAAATCACAGGTTAAGTGGGCTGGACAGTATTTTAATAATTAAAAAGGGGATGCTTAGTTTGGATTTTAAGGTTATAAATAGGAACACACTGGAAAACAGAAGGGAGGACAGATTTGAGAGCCTGTGAATTTAAGGGAAAACATGAGAGTTTCATAATCTGAGAGGGGAATAGATATTAAGAACATTTTTGAAAAAGCAGTGAGTTTTGGAGAGCTTTGAGAGTTGAAAGAAAAAGGTTATTGTTTCATTATCACTTCTCGTATCATTTCTGGTTGTTTGCATTTCAGATCCTAGTTTCAAATTTGACTCTTGGTATTATTTTTGGTGTTATTCTATTGATCCTATTTGGTTTTCAAACCTCTCGGTTCTCTGAATTTGATTTGGAGTGTTGTGGTAGACTGTTATTTGGTTGCTAGAAGCTATTATTGCTGCTGGCTGTTGACATTACACATTGCTGTAATCTATTTTGTCTTCTGTCCACTTGAATCCAGGTATATACTTTGAACCAATTGTGGTGTAGCTGAAATTGGAAATAGAATGACAAACTAACCATAATGTTTGCCTCTCAATATATTCATTTGGTTCAATATGTGCTAACAGTTTGGTAGGTGTAGTGGTCTGTTATAATTGTAGCTTTGTTTCATATTTGTATGAACAATTGACTGTGATTTATTCGTTTCAGGTGTGGTTATGTATCTTGGGTAACAGTTTTGTTAAGTATTTCTGTTAAAATTTAATGGAATTTAGCCTTACTGCTCTAAAATGTTAGACACTAGAAATACAGGAGAATGTTTAAGCTTTGATTTGGTTCTTTAACTGCGAATAGAAAAATCAGTTTTAGTTAAGCATGTGGTAGGTTGTTAGTCAAGGTGTTAGGGTGTTAGAGTCATGTGTTGAACTTTCAGTGCAGCGCGTTGGTGTCACGCAAGATTTGAATCATCATTAATTCAGTTAAGATCTGTATGATGAATATTCATGTAAGGTTAACAGTTGAGCTCAATGTTCTGTGTATTGGAGGTTTGTTAGTCTGCTATGGTGGAATTCTGGCTGTAGTTTGAATATACACTCCTTCATTTTTTAAATAAAGACAATGATGGTTCGTTTACAGTGCTTAAATCGCAAAAAGAAGGGAAGTAGTCTGCTTTCTTTATCCTTTCATACCGTGAGATGTTTTAATATGGTTGGTATGTGAAGGATTGAGTCTAATTCAAGGTAAATCCTCCAGCGGTAACATTCTATATATATTTGTGGTTTCATGTACTTACGTTTTAGTTATACAATTGAATCAGTTAACTTGCCTCACTAATGGAATGGTGCATCCATACTCTTGTTATAGTATAGTTAAATATTTCTAATGGTAGGCTAGTTTGGGGATGTAATTGCCGTAAAAGTAATGCCAGCATTGTTTAATCTACTTCTTTTGATTTTATTTTGATTACTTTAACAGCGATGAGAAACTGGTTAGAAAAATTCAAGGCGCGCCATGAGTAAACTAGATCTATTAGTTTATGGCCTTTATGAGTTAATTTAGAAACCCTTTGATTAGAATAATTTGGGGCGGGTCATGAAAGTAATAATTGCATGGCCCTCATTTAAACTAATTTGGTATTGATCCTTAGAACTCCAATCGTGGTGCTTTTACAAATGTATATATTAAAATATTTAAGGACAGACCGTTAGCAAATTTTATGGTTTTCTTCCAAATAAAACTGCTATTAGTTATTTTGGGTGCGTAATTAATAATTTTATCTTCTTAAATTTGGGATGCACATTTATGTGACCCGAACCCAAATCTCTACTTAGTAAAAATATATTAACAATCACGGGCATACGGGTATGACGTGGTTCGAGGTACATTTTTGTTACGTTGCAGTTCTTATAAAATAATAATAATTAAAAGCGGTTAAAAGTTGAAATTTTCATAGGATTTAAAGCATGGTATAAATAAGATAAATAAGCCGAATATGACAGTCGAGCGACCGTGCTAGAACCACGGAATTCGGGAATGCCTAACACCTTCTCCCGGGTTAACAAAATTCCTTATCCGGATTTCTGTTTCGCGGACTGTTAAACAGAGTCAAACCTTTCCTCAATTCGGGATTCAAACCGGTGACTTGGGACACCATAAATCTCCCAAGTGGCAACTCTGAATCTCTTAATGAATCCCGTTTTGATTGTCCTTTAATTTGAAAAAAAAACTCCTTTACCTGCGCCTTCGCGGGTGCAGCATGAAAAAAGGAGGTGTGACAAAACTTTGCATTCAAAAGATCATATTACACATTTATCCATAACATTTAAAATTTTGTGCACATATAATATGAAATTAAATCCGGAAAAATGTGCATTTGGTGTAGCATCAGGAAAGTTTTTAGGTTTTCTTGTTTCTAACCGTGGTATTAAAGTGAACCTAGCTCAAATTAAGGTTATTGAAGAAATGTTTGATGTACTTTCAAATAAAAAAGAAGTTCAAATACTCATAGGAAGGACCACAACTTTGGGGAGATTCATCTCAACGCCATCAGATTTTTTTTTTCAAATTTTTCTCAGTCCTTAAAAAGCAAGATCGTTTTGAATGGAATAAAGAATGTGAACAAGCAATTAGGTAATTGAAGACATATTTGGAAAATCCACCACTGTTAGCCAACCCTAAAACTGGGGAAAGACTTTTTATCTACCCTGCAGTTTCAAAAGTTGCAGTAAGTACAATTTTGGTACAAGAAGAACAAGGTTAACAATCTCATATTTATTATGTTTTCGAATCTTTGTTAGATGCTGAGTCATGATATTCGCAATTAGAGAAACTAGCATTAGCTCTAATCATGGCATCTAGAAAATTGAGACCATATTTCCAATGTCACCCAATTGTTGTTGTAACTACATTCTCATTGCGTAATATATTACATAAGCATGAATTATCAGGAAGGTTAGCTAAGTGGGCTATAGAATTAAGTGAGTATGAAATTGTGTACCTACCTAGAACAACAATAAAATCCCAAGTACTAGCAGATTTTGTGGCTGATTTTAGCCAAGGGATGCAAATAGAAGCAGAAAAAGAAGTTTAGGTATTTAATGGAGCAAACCTAGGGGTATGGACCTTATTTACTAATGGATCGTCTAACATTAAAGGTTCAGGATTAGAAATTTTCTTGGTACCACATACGGGAGAAACTATTAAGCAAGCTATTAAATGTCATTCCGTAACTAATAATAAAGCAGAGTATGAAGCTGTGATTGCAGGTTTGGAATTGGCATGAGAACTTGAATAAGTCAGGTGGTGACCAAAAGTGATTCTCAACTTGTGGTTAATCAAATTCTGGGGACTTACACAGTCAGGGAGGAAAGGATGCAACAATACTTGGAAAAGTTAAGGGAACTGATAAAACAGTTCCAGTCATGGAAGGTTATCCAAATCCTAAGGGATGATAATGTCGAAGCAGGCGGCTTAGAAAACCTTGCATACGTAGCTGATATAATTAAAGATGCCAATGCCTCAGTTATACACTTATTTCACTCAGTTCTCAAACTTGAAAAGAACGACGTAAATTTTAATAATCAGATTTGGGACTGGAGAAATGAAACTGTAGCTTTTTACAGTATGGTATCTGTCACACCTCCCTTTTTACTACCCCCGGCTTTGTACCGATCATTTTGGAAAGATACGTAGGGTATACCTCAGTGTTCAAATACCCGAGAAGGATATAACAACAAATAGGAAGGAGTTTTTCCACATAAAAGACAATCGGTTCGGGATTTTTATTTAATTTTGAGAGTCGCCACTTGGGAAGATAATGGCGTCCCAAGTCACCGGTTAATCCCGAATCCGAGGAAATTGACTCTGTTATTACAGTCCGTGAAACAGAAATCTGGATAAAGAACTCTGTTAACCAGGGAGAAGGTGTTAGGCACTCCCGAATTCCGTGGTTTTAGCACGGTCGCTCATCCGTCGTTCTCAATCTTATTTGACTTGATATAAATTTTAACAATATGTATGTGTTTTCACTTTTAATATTTTAAGAATTACGACGTTGCGAAAACGTACTTTGAGTCACACCGCAACCAGTACGCCTGTGACTTTTAGTACATTTCGGCTTCGTCGGGATTTGGGATTTGAGTCGCACTAAGTGCACACTCGTATTTAAGGAAAATATATTAAATCGTGCATAATAACGTCTAGCGGCTTTTAAGTCTTTTGGGAGAAGCTATGAAATTCACTATTAGCTTTCCCGAATCTATTTACATATCTTACTTCATCACTAAAGGGGGCCCCACTATTTGGTGTCATGTGAGGCTCATCCCGATTAATTTTTATAGTTCAACCTATTGTATCACTATGTTTTTCTACTCTGGTTTTTCCCTTTGTTATTTACAGACAGCTATGGTTTCAGAATCGGACCCAGGCCATTGTTATCCAAATATTGAGCCTGGGATTCAAAATCCATGCTTAGTGGAATATCAGATCTGTCCGGGTCTTAGTGACCTAGACTGGCCCACTCAGCTTTAGAATATAGTTCAGGCCCGCATCATGTATTAGGCCTAAACCGAATTGAAGTAACAACGATGACAGTAAACATGAAGAATTCATACCAAAACAAACATGGATATAACAGAGAATGAAATTCAATTGCATTTTTATTTATCAAAGAGGGAGATCAATGTACAAAATTGTCAATGTTAATTCTAGATCACAACTATCTGATGTATATGAGAATCAACTACTTTTATCCTTTTTCTTTATTTTCTGTTTACGGCTTTACACTGATATTCTAATTACCTATTAGCTAGGAGATTATGAAGTGCCTTAACTATGTATGAAACATGACCGAGCTAAACAGTTCAACTACTTACCTATAATGTTCTGATTATCTAAGACTGAATGAATTTTTCACAGATGCACAGTTGTATTACCAATTTTACCACTAATTAAGCTTATCCGATATTATAAACCCAATCTCAACTTAGTTATTGCTTTATCTAACTGTTTTTAGACTTTTAAACTTGTACATCTACATATCTGATTAGATATGCGAATGTGACTAATATTACTACTGTGAGAGTTATTATCAGCGATTCAAGCTATGGTTAATTAGCTTGTTTTTAAGAGTTTTACCTATTTAACTGGATGATCTACTATTTACGACTACACTACAACTATTATGCTAGCTGTTACATTGTTTTTGTTTGATTTTTCATTTATACATACAATACTACATTAACAAATTACAGATCTAAACTAATACTAGAATGCTAATTAAAAATAAGACAAAATACAGAAAAACAACAGTGATGGATTTAAGCTTGAACTTCATTTCATCAAACACTTCAGTATTACATTGCTGCGAACATAGTATGTACCTGATTCAACAAAGTAGATCAATGAGTTCTAAGGGAAATAGAAGTAAGCACAACAACATACTCAACAGGAAGGTGCAACAATGCAGAATCGAATTCCAAATGAGCAAACCAACACATCAATCGGCAAATATGAAACCCAGCAGAAAACGAGCAGAAATTCCCACAAGCAACCCAGCTTCAACAGTAATTCCTACTCGAGATTCAAGGAAACTATTTGCTATCTTAATGTATTTCACTCTGAATTTTTCTATGTCCAAAACCAGCCCATAATCAATTTTTTAGGGGGTATTTATAGGTGAAGATAGGTAAAATTTCTGGGGGGAAAGAATAAGGAATTATCCCATTTCCCTCCCCTTTTAATTTACTAAATCTACACTTTGCACCCCAATTCAGTTACAAGATCCCTTTCAGCATGTGCTGAAAGGATCTTTTTGATTCTATTTTGAAGCTTTTACTAAAGTATCCCTACTTGTTTTTGATTTTTACTGATTTCCCTTTTTAATGAGATCATTATGCCCTTAAATCTCTGCAAAATCGCAGAAATCAGGAGCACAAATGTCTCCTATATCCCTATATGCTCTATTTAATTTACCAAATTACCATTTTAAATTCCTTATATGCCCTTAAGGACATAGCTGAGTTACCCGACCTACCTAGGTCAAGTTTTCAGGATTTTTACTCTTATTTAACTAAGGGCCAGTCTTTGTATTGGTATTTAAGGACTGGCCACTTTTGAGTTAAGGACTTATTTCAATTTTAACCACTTTGTTTCATTTTCTTGTTAATTAAGCTAAATTGCAGGACTAGTCTGCTTTATTGTTCTATTTAAGCTATTTAAAACTTAGCCAATCCCAAAGCTGGGCTTGGCTTTGCCATTTCAAGGCCCACTATTGAATACAGGATGGGCTAAGGTCTTTGCAGGCCTATCCACCTGTGATCATGGCTTAATTAGAGCCCTGGTAAGTCTGAATTTTCAGACTTAGCCCAATTATTACACAACTAGCCTACTTAAGTGTTTGGCCAGTGTGAAAGACCTAGCAGAGTAGGTCAATTGCAAAATTGACCACTCTTGGTCACTTATTAAACTTATAGCCTATTTTTGATTTTTAATTTTAGCCTTATCCTACTACATGTTTTCAGAATTAACCACTTATGAGTCTTAGTTCTATTGCAGCTATAACCAAATCACCTAGGCCTGATAGGCATTAACAGTGTTCATACTAACACAAAACATTACAGACATAGCCATTTTAACAGATAATTGCACACATAGCCAAATGAAACCAAACTTGTTCATCAACTAATCAAAACTCAGAGAAAAGGTGGGATAATGTTGAATCTCAATCAATTAGACTTACAAATTTAGTTTCAATAGGAAAGTGTCAATTAAACATTAAGCAGGCTTAGTTACAATCATTTTTGTGTTGAATGAATCATTGAAAAACCCAAATCATACTTGAAGTTCATTGATATAAACACATAAGGACCAAATCCCATAAAGCAGTAAAGGAAATTAAGACACGGTCTACCCAGGCAAAAGAACAAACAAACTAACACGAAATAGCTCTAACAGAGTAGACAAAAATGCTAATAATCAAAACAACTAAACTGAACTTTCTAAAGACTAATCCTAATCTAAAACATGCGAGTAATAGAGAAGGCGAAGATGAACAGAAAAGACATGGAAACTAAATGAAGAAAAATCCCTAATCTAACATACGAAATGATAGGAATGAGAATCAGAATCACTGAACTAGATTTCCAAATATCGAACCCCATCTTAGAACATGCAGGTTAACAGATGAGAAGAACAGGGAAGACATTGAAAACCAACAAAGAAAACCCCTAATCTAACATACAAGATGAAGAAGAATGAGAATCAGAATAGCTAGATTAGATTTCCGAAGATCAACCCTAAACTAAACATGCAAGTTAACAGATAAGAGGAACAATAGAGATATTGAAAACACATCAAAGAAAGATCCCTAATCTAACAAGATAATAACAATGAGAATCATAACAACAAACATGCAGTTTAATAAGGGTATCAAGAGAAGATCTTTAAACAAGAAAAACAAACAACAGATTAAAGCAGACTAAAGAAGAAGTCCTATTTCATGTGAAAGACTATTAAAACAAACATACAGAAAACAATAACAAAAACAAAACAAGAAGAAATAATGAAAGAAAATAGGCAAAAGGGCGGGAGACTTAGCTTAGCAGGGCCGGACCCCTGAGCTTTCTGTTTCCCTTCTTTTTTCACTCTTTTTCTTTTTTTCCAGATTTCTTTTCTCTTTTCTTTCTTTATTCTCTTTTTTCTGATTTTCTTGTTAGACTTCAAGATGAAGTCGTTTAGGGTTTTTGGTTAGAAGAGGGTATTCAGAGAAGGGAAAAGGTGGGATTTTTGGTTGAATGTTTATTTGAGTCGCCGAAGTTAGGGTTCCGGCATCATATTCTCGAAGATTCGAGACAGAGGGTTAACATTCGAGGGAAGCCACTAGCAGGGGTGATAGATCAGGTTGAAAGGCTCCTATGGTGTTAGTTTGGGGTGGGCTTTCATTGTTTGGGGTCACCGGAGACGAACTCTGATGACCGGAGTTTCAAGAACATGGGGGTTTCAGGGTTTTCTTTAGGTTTTGGGGGGTGTTTTATGGCGAAGAAGAAGAAAATAGGAGAGGAGGCTGAAGGAAATGGCCGGAGACCGCCATGAGAGACGGTGGCCTCCATGGCCGGCAGAGTTGAAGATGATGAAGAAGGGGGGAAGGGATTAGAGCGGCTAGGGTTCACGAGTTGTATGTAATGGTTTGTCTCTAACGAGACATAAACCTTATATACTCGGACAAACTAAGGTGATCTTGGCCGTTAGATCAGTGATGATCAACGGTCAAGATTTGTCAAAACTAAACGACGCCGCATTGTCTCAAATGAGGCCACAAGTTTCCTCCGTTGGATCAATTAACCTGGACAACTGAGATCAAATCTCCCAAATTAAATAACCGCCTAAATTCAACTAATATTCTCAGCTGTTAGATTTGAGGAAGTGAACGGCTGAGATAACTTCAATTTAAACACTAGACCAGATCCCTTGGGCTAAAAGCATTGGGCCAAACACTTCAGATTTTATTTGGCCCAGTTCTTATTACACATGTATATATTTTTTTTGTATTTTAATTATTTTAAGCCAAATTCTTTTTGTATTTTTATATTTTATTTATTTTACTATCTAAAATACTTAATTTCCTAGCTTCCCTAAATTTCTAACTTTTTTAGTAATTTTTTACTATTTGTTTCTATATTTTCCGCTATTAAAGCTATTTTGTTGATTTTTCTTTTCCTAAAACTAATTAATTAAAAATGCAAGTATTTTTCCTATTTTTTAGTTTTCTAATTATTCAAACACTCATAATGCATCTAATTTCAAACACATCATGAAATTACACTCAAAAATATTATTTATTTTAATTTTGGAACCTTATTTGCCTAGTGCAAAAATCACGTGCTCACAGCTGCCCCTCTTTGCTCGGGAACACGAAGAGTTTTAGTGCAAAGATAAGTGAGCAGTAATGAGAGAATTTTTGCCCACTTGCATATTCCATAAGAAGCATTTTGAAAAACTGTTTGACCGCACCTTGCTTTAGAGGTTGCCTACATATCCTGGGCTAAACAGTAATCAGGTCAGTGTAGTTCGGGAAGGTCTGGTAGTTTGAAACTACCAGGACCTGTTGTTGCTGCTGTTGAGACTTTTCTGACCTACTCCTTATTACACCAGGGAGGGGGGTAAAAATATAAAATGAAGAAGCTATTCTAAGCTATAATTCTACGAGTTACAATTGTTCCTATCTAACTTCTTGTCTCTTTACTCTTCTTTGTCTCTTTTTCCTTGATTTTCTGTGATGCTGACTTTCTTTTTTGTTGATTTTCTTTTCCTTGCTTCCCCCTCTTTTTTTGATTTTTGATTTTCGATGGTACTTCTTGCTTTCAAGCCGATACCTGCTCAAAACAAAACAAAACAACCAACTTTTCCCTCTGCCCCAATGTGGGCTTTTCAATGTTACGGTGTTACTCATGTTAGCTAACACAAACTAAAATTGCAAAAATTAAAATTGCTGAAATGTATTCCCTTGTTATACAGGTGGGCGCCTGAACAGAAAATAAAATTTGCTGAAATATATTCCCTTGTTATACAGGTGGGCGCCTGAACAAAAATTAAAAATTGATGGAATGTATTCCCTTGTTATGCAGGTGGGCGCTTGAACAAAAATTAAAGATTGCTGGAATGTATGCCCTTGTTATACAGGTGGGCACCTGATGCATGAAATGCGAATGCAGAAATGTATTCCCTTGTTATCCAGGTGGGCGCCTGATGCATGAAATGCGAATGCAGAAAAGTATTCCCTTGTTATCCAGGTGGGCGCCGGATGCATGAAATGCGAATGCAGAAAAGTATTCCCTTGTTATCCAGGTGAGCGCCTAATGCATGAAATACGGATGCTGAAAAATATTCCCTTGTTATCCAGGTGGGCGCCTGATGTATGAAATGCGAATGCAGAAAAGTATTCCCTTGTTATCGAGGTGGGCGCCTAATGCATGAAATGCGAATGCAGAAAAAGTATTGCCTTGTTATCCAGGTCGGCGCCTGATGCATAAAATGCGAATGCAGAAAAAGTATTCCCTTGTTATCCAGGTGGAGGCGCCTGATGCATGAAATGCGAATGCAGAAAAATATTCCCTCAGTTTGATAACTGGGGTGTGAATTTAGAAGCTGATACCTCCTTGATGTTTTTGTATTTTCTTGATTGAGTGATTCTCATCCATGGATTCCTCCATTTATTGCCGAACTTTCTTTTTTAATGTTTTCTATCTTTCCACATTAGTCACATTCACTTTAAAATGATTAGTGACGATTTGTTCCTATCTAAATCCCAAAACAAAACTTATTAGATATAAACTACTGGCAACTGACATCTGCCGCCCTGCCTCTTATTGCTTTCCTCTTTTGCTTTTCTTCCACTGTATGGTCTTTCAGTTGACGATCTTCTGCAAGCTCTTTTTGTATTTTCTTGTTTTTTCACTTTTTGTCTTATTTTCTTTTGGCTATGTGTGCCAAACTCCTTTATTTCTTTTCAATTTTTCTTTTTCTTTCTTTTCTGATCCAGTGTTATTTCAGCTCTTATCATCAGGAGCTGGTAGTTAGCTTTCAAAAGACAAATAATGAAATGCAGAAAAAATGAATCTCAAAAGGGTAAGGGTGTTTTGGAGAAGTGGTAGAACTTATCTGGGTTTGTTGGCTGATTCTGTTGACCATGCCATGTATTTAAACTCCGACCCAGTTCGTTCAATCCATTATTCTGACTCCAAATTTATTACAACCCAAACCGACTCTATTTTTTGTTGCTTTTCCTCTTTTTATAATAAATCTCGCAATCGCCTTATGGTGCCATGAAAGGTTTTCACCAATAAGACTCTCTTATTTATTCTCTCTCATCCTCACAATTGCCCTGCAGTGCCGTTAAAGGTTTTCACTGAAAAGACTCTTTCATTTTATTTTCTCAACCTCACGGTCGCCTCATGGTGCCGGTTAAGGTTTTCACCGATGAGACTCTCTCATTTTTTCATTTTTCATTTTTCCTTTTGTCTTTTGTTTTTCTGCACCACTGATGTTGTCCAATGTTCCGTTCTTCCTTTATTCGTTGCATTTGTTATTCTCTTGAAATTGATTAGAAGGTCTTTATTTGGACTGTAACGTGGCTTTTGGATAGGTTAAGAAAGAAGGGTATAAAGGCTAAAAAATTTACGAGGGTTTAAAAATATTTACAACTCTTGGAATTATAAAACATAACTTCTGCCCCAGTTTCAATATGTGGGGAATTTTTTGATTTTTCCTTTATTGTGACTGAATCTTAGTGAGGCTGCCTACGTACCCTTTCGGGATCAAGTCAGACGTAGTTCAATCTACGCCATCAATTTATGAATTTCTCTTGACTTTTTCCCGATTTCTTTGTCTTTTTCTTTCGTTTACATTTGTTTTTTCTCTCTTTTTTTTCTTTTCTTTTTCTTTCTCCTTTTTTTTATTTTTCTTTATTTGCTACTTTTATTTTTGTGTCATAAACAATTCCGAGAGAGGGGTATGAAAGAGTATATCAAACATGGCTCAAAGGGGATGTCGATGGATAAAGTGTTTGGATAGAGAATAAAATGCCTTCATCATTTCAATTCCAAAATCTCAACAAAATACAATCATACAATCGAAAAAGGAATCATACATAGTATCTTTTGACCGCATCTGAATTGATAGTAGTCTCTACGCATTTCCATTCAACGTTTGTCAAATATAATGCCCCATTAGACAACACCCGTGATACCATAAATGGCCCCTGCCAGTTTGGCGCGAATTTGCCCTTTGCTTCTGCCCAATGCGGTAAGATACGCCTCAATACAAGTTGTCCAACTTCAAACTTCCGAGGACACACCTTCTTATTATATGCTCTGGCCATTCTTTGTTGATACAATTGCCCGTGGCAAACCGCTGCCAACCTCTTCTCGTCAATCAGACTTAATTGTTCCAACCGGGCTTTTACCCATTCCTCGTCATCTATTCCAGCTTCAGCTACGATTTGTAATGATGGTATCTCTATTTCTGCGGGTATAACAGCCTCTGTCCCATACACCAATGAATAGGGCGTGGTGCCGATAAAAGTGCGCACTGTTGTGCGATAACCCATAAGAGCGAAAGGTTATTTCTCGTGCCATTGTTTGGACTCCTCCACCATTTTCCTAAGGATCTTCTTTATATTCTTGTTTGCAGCTTCTACTGCCCCATTTGCCTTTGGCCTGTATGGTGTAGAGTTACGATGTGTGATCTTAAAATCTCTGACAAGCTTCCGCCATGAGGTGACTGTTCAAATTGGCCCCGTTATCTATGATGATTACTTTGGGAATTCCAAACCGGCATATAATATTTTCATGCACAAAATCCACCATAGCTTTCTTCGTTACCGCCTTGAATGTCTTTTCCTCAACCCACTTGGTGAAGTAATCGATCGCGACCAAAATGAATCTATGTCCATTGGAAGCTGCAGGCTCTATCGGTCCGACAACATCCAAGCCCCAAGCAACAAACGGCCAGGGTGCAGACATCGTATGCAATTCACAAGGCGGGGAGTGGATTAAATCTCCATGTACTTGGCATTGGTGGCATTTCCACACATACCTGATACAATCCCGCTCCATGGTGAGACAATAGTATCCGGCTCTCAGAATCTTCTTTTCTAAGATATACCCGCTCATATGGGGTCCGCAAGCTCCAGCGTGCACCTCAGTCATGATCTTATCAGCTTGTTGCGCATCCACACATCTCAACAATCCCAGGTCTGGTGTTCTTTTATATATAATTCCTCCACTAAGGAAGAAGCCATTCGCTAAGCGTCTTACAGCTCTCTTCTGATCCCCGGTGGCTTGCTCAGGGTATTTACCCGCCTTCAGGTATTCCTTGATGTCGTGATACCACGGTTCTCCATCCAACTCTCCTTCCACAGCAAAATAGTAAGCATTCTGATCATATACCTGGATCTGAAGTGGATCTATATAGGCTTTGTCCGGATGATGTAGCATAGAAGATAGTGTGGCCAGAGCATCTGCAACTTCGTTGTGCATTCTTGAGATATGTTTGAACACTATGGATTGGAATCTTTGGGACAACTCATGTAGACAATGCCGATAAGGTATTAATTTCAAATCTCTTGTCTCCCATTCTCCCTGAATTTGATGTATCAAAAGATCCGAGTCACCCATGACCAAAATCTCTTGAACACCCATGTCTATTGCCATCCTCAATCCCAGTATACACGCCTCATATTCGGCCATATTGTTGGTACAGAAAAATCGAAGCTGAGCGGTAACGGGATAGTGTTGACCCATTTCTTAAATAAGCACTGCTCCAATACCAACTCCCTTACTGTTGACAGCTCCGTCGAAGTACATAGTCCATCCCGGCTTTTCACTTTGTTCTATTTCTTCGACATTCATTGCCTCCTCATCCGGAAAATATGTCTTTAATGGCTCATACTCATCATCTTCTCTGCCAAGTAATCTGCAACTACCTGCGCCTTCACCGCCGTACGAGTTACATAAATGATGTCAAATTCTGTGAGCTGAATCTGCTATTTAGCAAGTCTTCCTGAAGGCATAGACTTCTGGAATATATACTTCAGAGGATCCAACCGTGATATCGAGTACGTGGTGTATGCCGACAGATAGTGCTTCAGCTTCTAAGCCACCCAAGTTAATGTGCAACGTGTTCTCTCTAACTGAGTATATTTTACCTCGTAAGAAGTGAATTTCTTACTAAGGTAATATATAGCCTGCTCTTTCTTGCCCGTCTCATCGTGCTGTCCCAGCACACAACTAAAAGAATTATCAAGCACTGTCAGATATAAGATCAAAGGTCTCCCCGGCTCCGAAGGAACTAACACTGGAGGGTTTGCCAAATATTCCTTAATTCTATCGAAGGCTTCCTGACATTCATCGGTGCATTTCACTGCTGCATCTTTCTTTAACAACTTGAAGATAGGCTCACATGTTGAGGTCAACTGAGCAATGAACCGGCTAATATAATTCAACCTTCCTAGTAAGCTCATTACTTCCTTTTTGTTCTTCGGCGGAGGTAAACTCTGGATGGCTTTGATTTTTGACGGATCCAGTTCAATGCCTCGAAGACTCACTATAAATCCCAACAACTTCTCTGAAGGTAATCCAAAAGCGCATTTTGCAGGATTGAGTTTAAGATTGTACCTTCGAAGTCTTTGGAAAAACTTCCTCAAGTCATTCACATGATCATTTTGCTTCTTGGACTTTATGATGATGTCGTCCACATACACCTCAATTTCTCGATGTATCATGTTATGGAACATTGTGTTCATTGCCCTCATATAAGTAGCTCTGGCATTCTTTAACCCAAACGGCATCACTCTATAGTAGTATGTTCCACAAGGCGTAATGAAAGCAGTTTTCTTCGCATCTTCTTCGTCCATTAGGATCTAGTGATAACCCGCATAGCAATCTACGAAAGAGCCAATTTCATGCTTGGTGCAATTGTCGATTAGTATGTGGATGTTTGGTAATGGGAAATCATCCTTTGGACTGGCTTTGTTTAGGTGTCTGTAATCCACACACACCCTGATTTTTCCATCTTTCTTTGGAACGGGCACAACATTTGCTAACCAGGTGGGGTACTTAGTAACTCGTATGACCTTTACCTCGAACTGCTTATTCACCTCTTCTTTTATCTTCACGCTGATGTCTGTCTTAAACTTTCTCAACTTTTGCTTTACTGGCCGGCATTCAGGATAAATAGGCAACTTGTGTACCATCAAATCAGTGCTAAGTCCAAGCATGTCATCATAGGACCAAGCAAAAATGTCCTTGAATTCATGCAGTAGCTTTATTAATTCTTCCCTGAGGGAGGCTTCTAAATGTACACTGATTTTTGTCTCCCGGACATTATCTTCGCTCCCCAAATTGATAGATTTTGTCTCACTCAAGTTCGGTTTGGGTTTTTCCTCATATTGATTCAAGTCTTTACTTATTTCCTCCAGTATTTCCTCATCCTCATATTCTATCTTACTATCATTCTCAATTTCTTGTATAATAATTCGATTGTCAGAACCGGGCCGGGAATCCTTCATGCATGACATATCATCAGAATCAGCACATATTGAACTGTACAAACGGAAGAAAAATGAAATAAGGCAAAAATGAAGAAAGAAGAAGAAACTGCATTTTATTGATATTTCAAAAGATGAACAAAGATTGGGTACATTTTGATTTCAGTAGGGGTGGGGACTACAAAAATAAAATTGCTTTTTGGGAAATGATGATATATTTCGAAAGCTAACTACCAAGACTCCTTCCTGATTGGGAAAGGAGTGGCTTCCCAATTGTTGAGCGCAACACTAGACCCCACGAACTGAACGTCTATCTTGCTGGTACTCTCGCCCATCTCTACCATGTTCACGTACCCAAATAACATTTCAAACCTCGCCAGAAGTTCCTCATCAGGTCTAATCTCAGCATACCTCGACGTAGCAGATGTCAGATGTCATTTTGTACCAGGCTTGGCGAAGGTGTCGGACAGTTTTGGGACTGGTTTAGGAAGGGTCCAATTTTTATTTTTGGTTCTTTTGGCTTTCTGGATGTCGGCGTGGGTAGGTTTGAAGCCCAGGTCGAAAGTGTCATTGTTTACCGGTAGATGGACTGGTTGAGTTATTCCTTGTAAGGCTATTCCTAACCCTTTTCCCGCTGTAAATCCATTCTTGATCATCTCTCTGGCTACCATCACAGCGGCATGTACCACTGTAGGGATTGGCAATTTCTCCCCTTCTGCTATCTTGTTCACTGTTACAGTGTCTGTGACCTAATACACCCAGGGACCCTTGTCCCCATCCGTATCCTCGAAGGGTATTATGGCATTGCAAGTGTCTCCCTCTCCGTGCACTGTAATTTCTTGCTCCCCCCATTTGAACTTAACCATTTGGTGCAAGGATGATGGTACGGCCTTAGCCACATGGATCTATGGTTGACCCAGCAATAAATTATAGGACACAGTGATGTCTAATACCTGAAATTCCATCGTAAATTCTACCGGCCCAATGGTGACCTCCAAAATGATATCCCCCAAAGTATTTTTGCTTCATCCATCAAACCCTCGAACATTCACACTATTTCGCCGGTTTCTGTCAGGATTAATATTCAGCTTTCCAAGAGTCGAAAGTGGACAAATGTTTGCACTCGACCCATTGTCTATCAACACCCGAGTGACCACTGATTCCTCACTTTTCACAGTAAGATAGAGTGCCTTGTTATGTTCAGTCCCTTCAATAGGCAATTCATTGTCCGAGAATGTTATCTTGTTAGACTTAAAAATCTTGTTGGTAATCTTCTCAAGATGACAGACTGAGATCTTTTAGGGGACATGTGCTTCATTCAATATCTTCAACAATGCCTTTCTGTGTTCCTCCGAGTGAATTAACAATGAAAGCAAAAAGATTTGTGCAGGTGTCTTTCTCACCTGTTCTACTATCGAGTAGTCTTGAGATTTTATCTTCTTCATAAATTCTTCTGCTTCTTCCTCAGAGACCGGCTTCTTTATATGACTCTCCTTTTCCACCTTCATTTTTCTTAACTCTTCCGAGGCAAAACACCGCCCGGAACAAGTTAGACCGTGTGTCTCGTTGACCTCTCCGGTAACTTCTTTTCCCTTGTACACTATTGCCACCTTGTTGTAGTTCCAAGGTATAGCTTTAGTATCAACCACCAGCATTTGCACCACCGGCTTTATAATTACTGGTTCCATGCATGCACCTTTTACTGTCAACAACGGTTTCACCCCTGGCACTACAATTTTCAAAGTCTCAACCACTTGTTGCTTTTTCACTGGTACTTCAGCTATCGCTTTCTCTTTCTCAATTTCTTTTTTTGCTTTGCTGTTGGCTTTTATCATCATGACCGATTGGGACGACTTCCTGCTGCTCTCCTCTTGTGCTAACTCTATCATGTGTGTCTCATGATGAGTCGGCAGTGGATTCTGAGTAATGTTCGGAGTCTCTAGAGCATGTACCTCAATCCTCCGATTATCAATGAGCTCTTGTATAGCAGTCTTCAAGTGCCAACATTTTTCAGTATCGTGCCCCGGTGCCCTAGAGCAATACTCGCACCTGACTGACTGATCAATATTCCTGGGAGGTGGGTTTGGAAGCTTTGGTTCAATTGGATTCAACATCCCCAATTCCTTCAGTCGATGATAGAGGCTGATGTAGGATTCCCCCAATGGGGTGAATGTTTTCTTCATTTGGGCTCTGTTCCTCATCTCTGGATCAGGTCGGAAGTTGGGTTTGTTTGGGTTCTTGTAAGCTTTGGAAGAGGGGTAGGTGTTCTGTGTGTGATACACATTTTCTGGGACCTGGGCTCGCCATACATGAGGGGGTGGTGGATAAGTTTGGGCTTGTGGAATGGGGTAGTGTGGAGTAGTGGGTGGATAATATAGTGGAGGTGGGTTGTAGGGAGCTGGCGGGTATGGTTGGTATGGGCGAGGTGGGTGTTGGTATATGTTTTGGCTACGAGTCCATGGTTTACTCTCCACAACTGACACCTCTTCTTTCTTCTTCTTTCCAATGGATCCTCCATTCCCTATCTGTATAGCCTGATTTGTGGCCTTGATCGCAGAAAAGCTCATGATCTTGTTGGTTTTCAATCCTTCTTCTACAAAACTCCCCATTTTCACGACTTCATTAAAATTCTTACCAATAGCCGGCACCAGATGGCCATAGTAAGTAGGCTCCAAGGCCTGCAAAAAACAATCTACCATTTTAGTTTCTTTCATCGGCAGATCCACCCGCGCTACTTATTCTGTCCATCTAAAGACGTAATCTCGAAAGCTTTCACCGGGCTTCTTTTCCATCTTAGTAAGTGACAACCTATCGGGTATTATCTCCAAGTTGTACTAGAAGTGGTTGGCAAATGATTGCGCTAGATCGTCCTAGATGAACCATCTAGTGTGATCCTGACGTGTATACCATTCCAGTGCAGAACCGCTCAGACTCTGGCTAAAGTACGCCATCAGAAGTTCATCTCTCCCTCCTGCACCACACATCTTGCTGCAGTATCCCCTAAGATGGGCTACAGGGTCCCCATGTCCATCGTACATGTCAAACATAGGCAACTTGAACCTGACCGGGAGCTGCACTTCTGGGAACAGACATAGATATTTGTACGCTACGCTCACTTGTCCCCCTAGCCCTTGTATGTTACGGAAGGACTGTTCCAAATTCCTCATCTTTCTGGTCATCTCCTCCTGTTCTAAGTTCTTAATGGGTTTTTCTTTAGTTGTCTCCATCAACGGGGTATAAGATTCATGCTGCCTAAATGTCAGCTCCGGCGGATAGTAATGGGCATCTTGTACATGGAACACCCGCTCGCTTGATGACTTATGCAGAGCAGTAGGTGGAGGTGCTACATACACCGGGGCAACTTGTGGTGGCTGGGGTGGAATCTGTTTGGTCAGTGGTGGTGGTGCCTGAGAGGTGGAGGCATAGTACTGGTGGTAATCTGGATATGTGGAGGATGAGTTCATGGTGGGTGGCTCGGGGTTAGGATTGACAGGAGGGACATATGCTGGGTTAGCAGGATATGCAGGTAAGGGTTGACCCCTGGACCAAGCTTGGTACATCTCAGACATCTACTGCTTGAGCTTGTACATTTGTTCTTTCATTCCTGCCATATCTGCTGTAAATGAAATTTAGGGAGCAAAACACATTAGCCAAATCCTCATTGTGGATGTTTCGAGCAATTTTCAAAGAGTCCAGGAAGCGGTGCACCGTTACTGCTCTTGGGGCCACCGGGTATTTCTCTTTTAAGGGGACCTCGTTCTTCCCTATATAGAAAGCAATTTCCTCAAGAGTGGGAGTGAGTTCAAAGTCTGAAAAATAAAGTACGTTGTGCGTAGGATCCCAATATGTGACAAGTGCTCGGATTATGTCGCCTCGGGGAATTATGTACATTAAGCCTGTGAGATCCTTTAAGTAGCATTTGACCCAATTCTGCCCTTCTAGTCCTATGTCGTTCAACCATAGTCTTAGCTCCAAAGGGATTCTATTCATTAGAGTGAAAGGTTCATTCTGTATCATGCTCATCCTGCACATTTATGAAGGCGATTTTATTTGGAAAAGAGAAAAAATATTTTCAAGGCAAGTTTTCATTTTTATTTTAAAAAAAAGAAAAAACACGACTCTTGAAGTAGCCATTTTTGCCAAAACAGCCTTCCGGCGTCCTTTCAGAACATTCGGCCATTTCCAAAAATAGCGGTCACTCCGATTATTTGAACGAAAATATTTTTGGTCTTTTTCTAAAAGGGTGGTTGGACCCATTCAAGGGTTGCCTACGTATCCCGCCTAATGGCGGGAATCAAACTTGCGTAGTTCGATCAGATTAATTGACCAATTATTTCAACAACAAAGCCATTTTTTTCAAATTTTCGAATTTTCTGACTGCTCTTTCATCACTAGTTTTTATTTGTCTCTCTTTTTTCATTTTTTGAACATTCTTTTTCTACTCTCGGGAATTTTTCCGGTCCGCATAACGATCAAGGACAATAAAAATGCAACACATAGTATGCTCGGTCTTTAATTACCGGGTCACCTGCCCTAGATGGACCCAACCCCTGTGTTGAGTCCCCTAAGTCAAATATGATGCAAATAATCGCCCTAGACATATGTTCAACATCTTATAGTTTCATAGGGTGCTAGACCGTGTACCCGAGCGGACAACTCGAATCAAGGAGGGGGCTACGTACCGGTGACTCACGGAGTCAATCGGCTTTGTAACTTATCCGGCCTCTATTTCTTAGTTCAGGTGTGACTTAACAGAAAGGGGAGTCTCAACCAGTAAGCACATCCCCGGGGGTGAAGAAGAGAAGAGTTTTCGGCACAATGTATATACAAGCCATATAATATCAAAGCGGTAAAACACATAGCATGTTGTTTAAAGCATATAACAGAGTCAAATAATATCGAGGACGACGATTCTAAGGAGCTCGAGTTCTTAAACCCTAAAACCGAAGTTCTGGGTTGGTATCCCCAGCAGAGTCGCCAGAGCTATCACACCTCCCTTTTTACTATCCCGGCTTTGTACCGATCCTTTTGGAAAGATACGTAGGGTATACTCAGTGTCCAAATACCCGAGAAGGATATAACAACAAAGAGAAAGGAGTTTTTCCACATAAAAGACAATCGGTTCGGGATTTTTATTTAATTTTAAGAGTCACCAGTTGGGAAGATAATGGTGTCCCAAGTCACCGGTTAATCCCGAATCCGAGGAAATTACTCTATTATTACAGTCCGCGAAAAAGAAACCTGGATAAGGAACTCTGTTAACCTGGGAGAAGATGTTAGGCACTCCCGGATTCCGTTGTTTTAGCACGGTCGCTCAACCGTCGTTCTCAATCTTATTTGACTTGATATAAATTTTAACAGTACGTATGTGTTTTCACTTTTAATATTTTAAGAATTACGACATTGCGAAAATGTACTTCGAGTCACACCGCAACCAGTACGCCTGTGACTTTTAGTACATTTCGGCTACGCCGGGATTCGGGATTTGAGTCGCACCAAGTGCACACTCGTATTTAAGGAAAGTATATTAAATCGTGCCTAATAACGTCTAGCGGCTTTTAAGGCTTTTGGGAGAAGCTATGAAATTCACTATTAGCTTTCCCGAATCTATTTACATATCTTGCTTCATCACTAAAGGGGGCCCCACTATTTGGTGTCATGTGAGGCTCATCCCGGTTAATTTTTATAGTTCAACCTATTGTATCACTATGTTTTTCTACTCTGGTTTTTCCCTTATTTATTTACAGAAAGCTATGGTTTCAGAATCGGACCCAGGCCATTGTTATCCAAATATTGGGCCTGGGCTTCAAAATCCATGCTTAGTGGAATATCAGATCTGTCCAGGTCTTAGTGACCCAGACGGGCCCTGATCTTTTAATCAGTGGCTCACTCAGCTTTAGAATATAGTTCAGGCACGCGTCATGTATTAGGCCCAAACCGAATTGAGTAATAATGATGAGAGTAAACATGAAGAATTCATACTAGAACAAACATGGATATAACAGAGAATGAAATTCAATTGCATTTTTATTTATCAAAGTGGGAGATCAATGTACTAAATTGTCAATGTTAATTCTAGATCACAACTATCTGATGTATATGAGAATCAACTACTTTTTATCCTTTTTTCTTTGTTTTCTGTTAACGGCTTTACACTAGTATTCTAATTACCTATTAGCTAGGAGATTAAGAAGTGCCTTAACTATGTATGAAACATGACCGAGCTAAACAGTTCAACTACTTACCTATAATGTTCTGATTATCTAAGACTGAATGAATTTTTCACAGATGCACAGTTGTATTACCAATATTACCATTAGTTAAGCTTATCCGATATCATAAACCCAATCTCAACTTAGTTATTGCTTTATCTAACTATTTTTAGACTTTTAAACTTGTTCATCTATAGATCTGATTAGATATGCAAATGTAACAAATATTACTACTGTGAGAGTTATTATCAGCGATTCAAGCTATGGTTAATTAGCTTGTTTTTAAGAGTTTTACCTATTTAACTAGATGATCTACTATTTACGACTACACTACTACTATTATGCTAGCTATTACATCGTTTTTGTTTGACTTTTCACTTATACATACAATACTACACTAACAAATTACAGATCTAAACTAATACTAGATTGCTAATTAAAAATAAGACAAAATACAGAAAAAAACAGTGATGGATTTAAGCTTGAACTTCATTTCATCAAACACTTCAGTATTACATTGCTGCGAATAGAGTATGTACCTGATTCAGCAAATTTGATCAATGAGTTCTTAGAGAAATAGAAGTAAGCACAGTAACAGACTCAACAAGCAGGTGCAACAGTGCAAAATCGAATTCCAAATGAGCAGAACAACACAACAATCAACAAATATGAAACCCAGCGGAAAACGAGCAGAAATTTCCACAAACAACCCAGCTTCAATAGTAATTCCTACTCGAGATTCAAGGAAACTATTTGCTATCTTAATGTATTTCACTCTGAATTTTTCTATGTCCAAAACCAGCACATAATCAGTTTTTTTAGGGGGTATTTATAGGTGAAGATAGGTAAACTTTCTTGGGGGAAATAATAAAGAATTATCCCATTTCCATCCCCTTTTAATTTACTAAATCTACACTTTGCACCCCAATTCAGTTACAAGATCCCTTCCAGCATGTGCTGGAAGGTTCTTTTTTATTCTATTTTGAAGCTTTTACTAAAGTGTCCCTACTTGTTATTGATTTTTACTGATTTTCCTTTTTAATGAGACCATTATGCCCTTAAATCTCTGCAATATTGCAGAAATCAAGAGCACAAATGTCTCATATATCCATATATGCTGTATTTAATCTACCAAATTCCCATTTTAAATTCCTTATATGCCCTTAAGGACATAGCTGAATTACCCGACCTACCTAGGTCAGGTTTTCAGGATTTTTACTCTTATTTTACTAAGGGCCAGTCTTTGTATTGGTATTTAAGGACTGGCCACTTTTGACTTAAGGACTTATTTCAATTTTAACCACTTTGTTTCATTTTCTTGTTAATTAAGCTAAATTGCAAGACTATCCTGCTTTATCGTTCTATTTAAGCTATTTAAAACTTAGCCAACCCCAACGCTGGGCTTGGCTTTGCCATTTCAAGGCCCACTATTGAATACAGGATGGGCTAAGGTCTTTGCAGGCCTAGCCACCTATGATCATGGCTTAATTAGAGCCCTGGTAAGTCTGAATTTTCATACTTAGCCCAATTATTACACAACTAGCCTACTTAAGTGTTTGGCCAGTGTGAAAGACCTAGCAGAGTAGGTCAATTGCAAAATTAACCACTCTTGGTCACTTATTATACTTATAGCCTATTTTGGATTTTCAATTTTAGCCTTATCCTACTACTTGTTTTCAGAATTAACCACTTATGAGTCTTAGTTCTATTGCAGCTATAATCAAATCACCTAGGCCTGATAGGCATTAACAGTGTTCATACTAACACAAAACATTAAAAACATAGCCATTTTAACAGATAATTCCACACATAGCCAAATGAAACCAAACTTGTTCATCAACTAATCAAAACTCAGAGAAAAGGTTGGATAATGTTGAATCTCAATCAATTAGACTTACAAATTTAGTTTCAATAGCAAAGTGTCAATTAAACATTAAGCAGGCTTAGTTACAATAACTTTTGTGTTGAATGAATCATTGAAAAACCCAAATCATACTTAAAGTTCATTGATACAAACACATAAGGACCAAATCCCATAAAGCAGTAAAGGAAATTAAGATATGGTCTACCCAGGCAAAAAAACAAACAAACTAACACGAAATAGCTCTAACAGAGTAGACAAAAATGATAATAATCAAAACAACTAAACTGAACTTTCCAAAGAATAATCCTAATATAAAACATGTGGGTAATAGAGAAGGTGAAGATGAACAGAAAAGACATGGATACTAAATGAAGAAAAATCCCTAATCTAATATACGAAATGACAGGAATGAGAATCAGAATCACTGAACTAGATTTCCAAAGATCGAACCCAATCTTAGAACATGTAGGTTAACAGATGAGAAGAACAGGGAAGACATTGAAAACCAACAAAGAAAATCCCTAATCTAACATACAAGATGAAGAAGAATGAGAATCAGAACAGCTAGATTAGATTTCCAAAGATCAACCCTAAACTAAACATGCAAGTTAACAGATAAGAGGAACATAAGAGATATTGAAAACACATCAAAGAAAGTTCCCTAATCTAACAAGATAATAAGAATGAGAATCAGAACAACAAACATGCAGTTTAATAAGGGTATCAAGAGAAGATCTTTAAACAAGAAAAACAAACAACAGATTAAAGCAGACTAAAGAAGAAGTCCTTTTTCATGTGAAAGACTATTAAAACAAACATACAGAAAATAATAACAAAAACAAAACAAGAAGAAATAATGAAAGAAAACAGGCAAAAGGGCGGGAGACGTAGCTTAGCAGGGTCGGACCCCTAAGCTTTCTGTTTCCCTTCTTTTTTCACTCTTTTTCTTTTTTTCCAGATTTCTTTTCTCTTTTCTTTCTTTATTCTCTTTTTTCTGATTTTCTTGTTAGACTTCAAGATGACGTCTTTTAGGGTTTTTGGTTAGAAGAGGGTATTCAAAGAAGGGAAAAGGTGGGATTTTTTGTTGGATGTTTATTTGAGTCGCCGGAGTTAGGGTTCCGGCGACATATTCTCGAAGATTCGAGATGGAGGGGTAACATTCAAGGGAAGCCACTAGTAGGGGTGATAGCTTAGGTTGAAAGGCTCCTATGGTGTTAGTTTGGGGTGGGTTTTCATTGTTTGGGGTCACCGGAGACGAACTCTGATGACCGGAGTTTCAAGAACATGGGGGTTTTAGGGTTTTCTTTAGGTTTTAGGGGGTGTTTTATGGTGAAGAAGAAGAAAAGAGGAGAGGAGGGTGAAGGAAATGGCCGGAGACCGCCATGAGAGACGGTGGCCTCCATGGCCGGTAGAGATGAAGATGATGAAGAAGGGGGGAAGGGATTAGGGCGGCTAGGGTTCACGAGTTGTATGTAATGGCTTGTCTACAATGAGACATAATCCTTATGTACTCGGACCAACTAAGGTGATCTTGGTCGTTAGATCAGTTACGATCAACGGTCAAGATTTGTCACAACTAAACGACGCCGCATTGTCTCAAATGAGACCACAGGTTTCCTCCGTTGGATCAGTTAACCTGGACGGCTGAGATCAAATCTCCCAAATTAAATAACCGCCTAAATTCAACTAATATTCTCAGCCGTTAAGTTTGAGGAAGTGAACGGCTGAGATCACTTCAATTTAAACACTGGACCACATCCCTTGGGCTAAACGCATTGGGCCAAACACTTTAGATTTTATTTGGCCCAGTTCTTATTACACATGTATATTTTCTTTTTGTATTTTAATTATTTTAAGACAAATTATTTTTGTATTTTTGTATTTTATTTATTGTACTATCTAAAATACTTAATTTCCTAGCTTCCCTAATTTTCTAACATTTTTGGTAATTTTGTACTATTTGTTTTATGTATTTTCCGCTATTAAAGCTATTTTGTTGATTTTTCTTTTCCTAAAACTAATTAATTAAAAATGCAAGTATTTTTCCTATTTTTTAGTTTTCTAATTATTCAAACACTCATAATGTATCTAATTTCAAACACATCATGCAATTACACTCAAATATATTATTTATTTTAATTTTGGAACGTTATTTGCCTAGTGCAAAAATCACGTGCTCACAGTATCGTACCTGATGACAAGGCAAAAGCACAAGCACTTCGTAAAAAGGCATCTCGTTACTGTTTAAAAGAAGGTAAAGTTTATCAAAAGATGTTTGGTGGCTCTTTAGCAAGATGCCTTGGACGTCTCAAACGGAATATGTAATGAGGAAAATACATGAAGGACATTGTGGAAAGGGGAAATCTCAAATGCGAGTGTTTTTTAATTTCTTGCCTTACAGGTCGTAAGAATCTGTAACATTTTTGGTAATTTTGTACTATTTGTTTTATGTATTTTCCGCTATTAAAGCTATTTTGTTGATTTTTCTTTTCCTAAAACTAATTAATAAAAAATGCAAGTATTTTTCCTATTTTTTAGTTTTCTAATTATTCAAACACTCATAATGTATCTAATTTCAAACACATCATGCAATTACACTCAAATATATTATTTATTTTAATTTTGGAACGTTATTTGCCCAGTGCAAAAATCACGTGCTCACAGTATCGTACCTGATGACAGGGCAAAAGCACAAGCACTTCGTAAAAAGGCATCTCGTTACTGTTTAAAAGAAGGTAACCTTTATCAAAAGATGTTTGGTGGCTCTTTAGCAAGATGCCTTGACGTCTCAAACGAAATATGTAATGAGGAAAATACATGAAGGACATTGTGGAAAGGGGAAATCTCAAATGCGAGTGTTTTTTAATTTCTTGACAAGTGTTTGAGATTTGAGTAATATAGACTTCCATTTGTCATAAGAAATTAAAAACTTTGAACATAGACTTCCAAAAGGGCACCTGCAAAAAGGGGAAATCTCAATTTTTTTTTAAAAAAACTTTCAAGGTGATAGAACTGAAGAGGGGTCATTTACAGACTCAACTGACTCAACTACACTTGCACCTAAGAGCTATTCTTTAGTCATAGTACTGGAAACATCCACACGCCAAACTTCAACTTGACTAATGATAGTAGGGATAGAAGAGCTCAAAGGAAGGGAAACACTAGTAATAATCCCATTAGACACAGGAGCCTCAGACACAGCTAACATGGGGACGTCGGATATAGGAACTTCACCTATGTGAACTTTAATCAAAACAGCCTCAACTATAGAAGTTTCACTTGAAGTAGCCTCAACCAAAGGGTTTTCAGCTACGGGGTTTCGGGAGATGAGAAATCTTATGGCTGTTGTGCTCTCTCAATGGCTTCATTTACCTTGGCCAAATCGCATTCAAGCTTGAAGTCTTCGTGGCTCACTTCTACTAAAGTATCACGGCGTGTCTTAAGATAGGTCCAACTTACTTCAATGTTGGAAGATTCCTTGAGAAGTTCATAGTCCTTCTCCCAAGCCGTAACTTCATTCTTAAGCTCCTCATTCTTAAGGAGATAGATTCATGAGATGACTGCAATGAGGTGTGAAAATTTTCTAAAGCATGAACCTTGTCTACAGAGGCTCGTAATTCTTCTTGTACTCGAGCGAGTTCTTGAGCCACTCCTTCTACATGTGCTTCCTTCTGAGCCGATAAAGCCTTTAGAACTTTATTTTCATCAGAAACCGTGGACAATTGTTCTGCAAAACGTTCTTTAGTTCTCATAGATGGGTCTGCAGTAGCCTTGACCGTCGCCAACTGAGAGGTGAGAGTTTGAACTTGTTTCTCGAAAGAAATTTTTCTCTTCTCCAAAATGTCCATGTCAATCTGCGAACTTTCATACTGGCCTTTCCAATTGTTGGCCTCTAATTGGGACTCACGAGCAATTTTTTTTGCATCATGAGCAGTTTTCTCCAAGTCACGAGCTAGTTTCTCTAAAAGAGGAACTCAACTCATAAGCTCGGTACTAATGAGATTGACCTGTTCATGTAAAAGTATATAAGGTTAAAATTCCTGAAAGAAAGAAAATATTTAAAAAAAAAGAGATTAAGGAATACCTTCAGACTGGCAAGAAAAATATCGTTCAAGAGAGTCATATTAATATGACTATTGAGTTTTACTTTTTCAATAGGGCCAATCAAAGGCTCAAGCCACATGTCGGCTTACCCAGATTTTCTCAGAAGACTGCTAGTAGCAGGGACTTCAATAGTAACACTCCTCAACTCCTACTCGAGGAACCCACCTTAGTGTGGTGGACTATAAGAGGAGTGATTGTTGGAGAAGGAATAGTAGAAGAAGAAATGGAAGTACCAGATGAGGGAGGCAGATAAACGATCATAGGAACAGTAGAAGAAGACAAGGGAACTTCATTCAGAACAGGACCTAAAGGACCACTACTAAAACCACTAATAAAAAGCTGTTTTATAGACTCAACATTATTATAGGGGGAGAGATGTCATCCTCGGGAATGACCACTGGAACTACAACAGGTTCGGAAAGAGGCATGTCAGGAGAAATGTTGATCTCATCATTAGAGACAATTCGTCTCATGGCTCGTCGTCTAGTTACCAAAAATCCTTCGCCCTCTCCTTCGGAATCATCTTCAAGAATGAATTTCCTCTTCTCAGACCTCGAGGGAGTTGAAATATCCTGGTGTGATCCTGCGAATATGTATTGACCACGACACCAAGACACCTTCAAGAGACTCCTCCAGTGGCAAAACTTAAGAAAATTGTCACACCTCCTTTTTCCGCATACAACGAGATATGTGTGCCGTTGTTTACTATGACACTCCGGGAAGGGATATAATAATAATCAGTAAAGGAGTTTTTCCACTTTAAGGATAGTTGGAACAGGATCAATTTATTTAATTTTTAGAGTCGCCACTTGGGAAAATAATGGTGTCCCAAGTTACCGGTTTAATCTTGAACCGAGGAAATTTATGACTCTATATTACAGTCTGCGAAACTAGAAACCTGGATAAGGAATTCTGTTAACCCGGGAGAAGGTGTTAGGCACTCCCGGATTCCGTAGAAATTTATGTGCTATTAATGTTCCGCTTTTCAATTTTAGAAGAATTGTGACGTCACAAAAACACATTTCGAGTCACACCGCAACCGGTACGCATGTGACTTTAATGTATTTCAGCTTCGCTGAGAGTAAGATTTGGGTCACATAAATGCGCATCCGTATTCAGGAAAGTAATTTATTTACAAATCGTGCCTAAAGGTTCTATCGTCTTTATTAACTTTGGGAAAGACCGTGAAATTCACTAAATGGTCTTCCCGAGTCTAAGTTTTTACAATAATTTATTTGAGGGCCCTGCAATTGTGTATCTAGTGCGGCGAGGCTCATCTCATTATTATTTAAAGGTCAATCCTAAAGCTATTATGAATTTTTTTTTATTTTTTGTCTCTTAAAAGAAGAGTCCTAATTAATTTACAAGTCCATTGTATTGTTACGCTGAAAATTGGATTTGAAATGATTTGCACAAAGGATTTCCCCTTCGCGGGTAACAGTCGCGTGAGGTGTGGCTTTTATATGGGCCCGATTGTCCAAGGCTGAACTACACATCAGCATAGCCCCAATCCAAATCAAATGTTATTCATCAAAAACATTCTGAAATTTATTAAATCCTATAGTTACCGTGTTTAGGAAATTATTCCTATAGCTACCGTACCAAAACAGGATCAATTGACCACTGTTAGTTATTCCTATAGTTACCGTATTTAAACAAAATGATTGGCAGAACACTATCAATTCTAGAATTCATAAGAACTTTATTGCATTCATTGGGATTAGCAAAGTCTCCTTGAAATTTAAATTCATGCTTCTTACTACTTGATTTTTTGTATTAAAGTAACCAACTAAAACTCATAATCATCCACATAAACGTTCATTATGGTCTAACCAAGCAGAATTACGCTAATCAGTCCATCAATTCAACACAATTCAATAATTTTTGCACAAATTGTAAAACTCTAACTAGCTGAACATATATTATTAACTATTACACAATAATATTGATTACCAAACAAATTAAAGCTAAATTATAAAATAAAAAAAAGCCTCGTGTTATCTCTTTATATATCAGATCTGTATTTCATACATCAATGAGAGCTGGAAATACTTGGAGATCACAGTGAAGAGTGAAGAAGTCAGTTTCAACAACAAACAAATAACAGCAGCAGATGAGATTCGACAGTGAGAAAAACCCAGGAAGATTTTCAGAATTTCAACTTGTTACAAAACCAAATCTCACTCGAAAACAGTCTCCTGCTAATTTGTGATGTATCTACTATTGTTTTTGGATTTTTGATATGAATTTGAAGGTAAAAATAGAAGAAAATGAATCTGAAATGTTAATTTCAGATCTGGAATTTAACAAATATTTTTTTGGATTTTTTCTAAGATTCCTATGGCTAAAATTCTAAAAGTGACTCTGAAAATCAGAAGGAATCCCCTTAAACACTTTCTGTGCATCCCCCTCTTTGTCTCCCTATTCCTCCTCTATTTATATCCAAACTTTCAACATTTTCCAGCTCCTAAAAGGCTTTTCACAGGGTGTCAATCCACCAATAATCCCCTTTTTCTATTCAAATCTCTCACTTTTCAGTTGTATATTCCTTTCCCACATGCATCATCTTATCTTATGCCCAAAACAGACCCTTTTTTACTTCTACCATGTGCTAGCATCTTCTTAAGTAGGTGAGATTCATTTTTTATTAAACAATTATTAGACTTGAATTAATTTCTCCATCTTAAACCTTTAAACCAACAGAAGACCAAACTATTTATACTTTCCTAACTTTCTTCCAAGCATGTTATTTCACAAACAAAAACCTGAAAAATGGAAACTAATTCTTCCAAATCACCACTCTAACTCTCTGTGTTATATTACAAATATCCAAACATGTTAATGTTATGTATATTGAAGCAAGACCATTTTCAATCCATTCAATACCTCTATAATGATTTCCAAACTCATTCAAACATGACCTTACCAGGAAACAAAACTCAACTGGAATGTAATACAATACAGAGTGACAAAGCAAACTGAACAAAGTCACAGAGACCTAATCGACGCAATCCAAAACAAAAATATTAACCAAATGATTCATCGAATATGAAAAACAACACTTTTGAACACGACACAAAGGCAAAAAACTGACTAACGGCACATATCCTCCTAGTGACATAACTTGTCATGACTACACTAAATCAACAACACAAAAAGTATCCAAAACGAATTCAGTAAACTCAAACCTAAGCTTGACAATGATTTGTAATAGTTCTACTGCCAAAACGAATCTAGCGGATTATAGTTAAACAAATTAGTTTATAACTAAAACTTTAATCAACACGTCAATGACAAACTTCTCACCTAGCTTATACGAGTTCACTGTCAAATACAATCTTTCTTAATATAGGAAGATTTCCTAATCAATTCCCAACAACTAAGAACAAATGATCAAAAAGAAAAAAAAATGCTAATCTTCTCACAAGTTACTGAAGAAAACAGAACACATAGAAAGGAACATGTAATCAAAACAAAAATACAAAAATGAAAGAACGTAATTCTTACATTGAACCTTCGCTCAGAAAAAAAATGATATTAGTCATTGAATTGAAACATCGGCGGAATCACGACCCAGACCTTGAAGCTTCGATTGATTGTGGTAGTAAATACAAATAGAATCCACAAACTCGAAATGAACAACAGCAACAGGAAACCAAAGTCTTAAACAGACCTCGATCGATAAACCTCAGGCAGCGACGGCTTCAAACCGCTGAATTAGCCCAATTTTTTGTTGGATTTGACTCGACTGAGCTCGAACACAAACGACTTTGCACAAAACTGATTCACCAGATTTTATGCGGGTCTGAGGCTGTCCCGGTGATTTCGCGCATTACAGGGTCTTCGATAGGCTGTTTATCGGCTAAATGGTTCGTTAGATGGCGGATTTGGGGCATTGTTGAAGGTTTAGCTGAAGAAGAAGTAGAAGGGGGTGGAGGCCAGCGATTTTTGTCTCGTTTTGGGCATGGAGGAGCAACAGAGACAGGGCAATCGCTGGTTTGAGGGGTCGTTGTGGTCGACGAAGCCGGTTGCCGGCGGGACTTCTTCTTCGGCGGGTCTAATGGCTGAAACCTTGTGAGAAGGGTGAAAGGGGGGGGGGCGGTTCTCTTAGGTTTAGAAGACATGAAATGAAAATAAAAGGGGGGGTTTGGTTATTTACGGACCGGGTCGGGTCAAGGTGGATTTGGGCGGGTAAGGGGTGTATTTTTTGGGTTGGATTTTGGGGTAAAATTGTTTTGGGCTTGGTATCTTTTCTTTTAATTCAATACTTCATAAGACCAAGACTTCTCTTTTCATTTATTTCCAAAATAATTAAAACCAAAACCCCTAAATTAAATTACAAAACCAAATTAACTTTAAAAATACTAATTAACTTCAAATGACAATCATCACACCAATTAAAAAATAAAATCACACAATTGGACATTAAATGCTAAAAATAGAATACATGCATATTTTTGTGATTTTTCATTTTCATAAAACAAACTTAATTACTCTTAATTGCAAAACTTGAATTTCATATACAAATGTAGTATATTTTTGTATTTTTTATTTATTTAAACACGGACACACAAAAGCAAACAATAAGAGAAAATTAACATAAAACCCACAAAAATTGCAAACAACACAGAAGTATTTTATTTTGAATTTTTGAGAGTAATTCTCATATATGGCAAAAATCACGTGCTAACAGTTGCCCCTCTTTGCGCGGAAACATGGAGAGTTTTCGTGCAAAGACAAGTGAGCGGATACGATCGATTTATGCCTGTTTGAGTACTTCTTGTGAAGCATATTTTTGGAAAAGTTTGACCGAACCTTTGCTTCAGAAGGTCTCCTACATATCCCTGGCTAAAAGGGAATCAGGTCAATGTAGTTCGGGAGGCTTTGGTAGCTGGGACTACCGTGACTGCTGTGATCTTGCTGTTACTGCTGTTGCATGTTGTTACCACTGCTTTACTGATCTCCTTATTACACCGTGCTAAACGTAAAATAAGAAGCTAGACTAAGCTATTGTATTGCGAAATCTTATCTATCTCTTCATCTTGGCTTTCCCATGTTCCTTGCTATTCTGTCGGACTTGATGTTCTTTATGATGCTTCTTCTCTCCTGCCAATTGTTACTTCGGCCGATCTTGATTGCCGAACTCTGACCGTTGGTCCCTTCCTTGTGATCTTTGAACTATTTTCTTTCGGAGTCTGATTCTATCTTTTCTGACCCTCGTTGCCTTCCTTTAGATTTTGAACTTGGATTCGTGCTGAGGATTTCCTTTATACTCTGTCACTTTCTTATTGTTCACTATCCTTATCAAATCTTGGAAACTAAGATGACGTTCTGCTTTTCCAGCGGGCCTCTGACTTTATCGACAAACTCTAATCATAAATCGCCACTCCATTCTTCAGGCGGGCACCTGACCTCAACAACAAACTTTGAAAATAAATCACACTCCATTTTTCAAGTGGGTACCTCACTTCAACAATAAAACTTTGAAAATAAATCGCCACTCCATTCTTCAGGCGGGCACCTGACTTCAACAACGAACTTTGAAAGTAAATCGCCACTCCACTCTTCAGGCGGGCACCTGACTTCAACAATAAACTTCAAAAATAAATCGCCACTCCATTCTTCAGGTGGGCACCTGACTTCAGCAACAAACTTCGAAAATAAATCGCCACTCCATTCTTCAGGCGGGCTCCCTGACTTCAACTATAACTTCAAAACTAAATCGCCACTCCATTCTTCAGGCAGGCTCCCTGGCTTCAACTATAACTTCAAAAATAAATCGCCACTCCATTCTCCAGGCGGGCTCCCTGACTTCAACTACAACTTCAAAAATAAATCGCCACTCCATTCTTCAGGCGGGCTCCCCGACTTCAACTACAACTTCAAAACTAAATCGCCCCTCTATTCTTCAGGCGGGCTCCCTGACTTCAACTACAACTTCAAAAATATCGCCACTCCATTCTTCAGGCGGGCACCCTGACTTCAACTACAACTTCCAAACTAAATCACCACTCCATTCTTCAGGCGGGCTCCCTGACATCAACTACAACTTCAAAACTAAATCGCCACTCCATTCTTCAGGCGGGATCCCTGACTTCAACTATAACTTCAAAAATAAATCACCATTCCATTCTTCAGGCGGGCTCCCTGACTTCAACTAAAACTTCAAAACTATCGCCACTCCATTCTTCAGGTGGGCACTCTGACTTCAACAATAAACTTTGAACTTCTTCCCTATCGTCTTCCTTTGCTTCCTGCACCACTTTGTTCTTCCTGCATCACCTCTTAAACCATCCTTTCTCCTAAACTACCTTGTTCTGGAACTGCTTTCTTCCTGGGTCTCATTATTTTCCCTCCTGACTACTGGGGATATCTTTAGAATCGTTTACTTGTCTGCTGAGGATAATGATGCTGGGAAAATTTTCCTTCATTCCCTCCCTTCCTTTACCTCATGCGCTTGAATATGTGCTGGGAACTCTTGTTGTAATCCTCTGCTTTATGGTGGGATACTGTTTTCATGACCTGCAATGTAAAGACTGAAGACATGCCTCTTGTTATACAGGTAGGCGCATGTTTTTATTAGCAACTTTTGAATTTAAAATGCATTCTGGCAAATCAATAAAAATAAAACAAACATAAAATATCCTATTCGAGGGTGGATAGTCCCATCGTATCCTATTCGAGGGCGGATACTCCCATCGTATTCTATTCAAGGGCGGATACTCCCATCGTATTCTATTCGAGGGCAAATACTCCCATCGTATTCTATTCGAGGGCGAATATTCCCATCATATCCTATTCGAGGGCGGATACTCCCATCGTATCCTATTCGAGGGCGGATACTCCCATCGTATTCTATTCGAGGGCGAATACTCCCATTGTATTCTATTCGAGGGTGAATACTCACATCATATTCTATTCGAGGGCGAATACTCCCATCGTATCCTATTCGAGGGCGGATACTCCCATCGTGTTCTATTCGAGGGAGAATACTCTCATTGTATTCTATTCGAGGGCGAATACTCCCATCGCATCCTATTCGAGGGCGGACACTCCCATCATATTCTATTCGAGGAGAATACTCCCATCGTATCCTATTCGAGGGCGAATACTCCCATCGTATCCTATTCGAGGGAGAATACTCCCATCGTATTCTATTCGAGGGCGAATACTCCCATCGTATACTATTCAAGGGAGAATACTCCCATCATATTCTATTCGAGGGCAAATACTCCCATCGTATTCTATTCGAGGGCAAATACTCCCATCGTATTCTATTCGAGGGCGAATATTCCCATCGTATCCTATTCGACGGCGGATACTCCCATTGTATTCTAATCGAGGGCGAATACTCCCATCGTATCCTATTTGAGGGCGGATACTCCTATCGTATCCTATTCGAGGGCGAATACTCCCATCGTATCCAATTCGAGGGCGAATACTCCCATCGTATTCTATTCGAGGGCGAATACTCCCATCGTATCCTATTCGAGGGCGAATACTCCCATCGTATCCTATTCGAGGGCGAATACTCCCATCGTATCCTATTCGAGGGCGAATACTCCCATCGTATCCTATTCGAGGGCGAATACTCCCATTGTATCCTATTCGAGGGCGAATACTCCCATTGTATCCTATTCGAGGGCGAATACTCCCATTGTATCCTATTCGAGGGCGAATACTCCCATCGTATCCTATTCGAGGGCGAATACTCCCATCGTATCCTATTCGAGGGCGGATACTCCCATCGTATTCTATTCGAGGGCGAATACTCCCATCGTATCCTATTCGAGGGCAAATACTCCCATCGTATCCTGTTCGAGGGCGAATACTCCTATCGTATCCTATTCGAGGGCAAATACTCCCATCGTATCCTATTCGAGGGTGGGTACTCCTATCGTATTCTATTCGAGGGTGAATACTCCAATCGTATCCTATTCGAGGGCGGATACTCCTATCGTATTCTATTCGAGGGCGAATACTCCCATCGTATCCTATTCGAGGGCGGATACACCCATCGTATTCTATTCGAGGGCGAATAGTCCCATCATATTCTATTCGAGGGCGGATACTCCCATCGTATTCTATTCGAGGGAAAATACTCCCATCGTATTCTATTCGAGGGCGAATATTCCCATCGTATCCTATTCGAGGGCGGATACGCCCATTGTATTCTATTCGAGGGGGAATACTCCCATCGTATCCTATTCGAGGGCGGATACTCCCATCGTATTCTATTCGAGGGAGAATACTCCTATCGTATCCTATTCGAGGGCGGATCCTCCCATCGTATTCTATTCGTGGGTGAATACTCTCATCGTATCCTATTCGAGCGCGAATACTCCCATCGTATCCTATTCGAGGGCGAATACTCCCATCGTATCCTATTCAAGGTCGAATATTCCCATCGTATCCTATACGAGGGCGGATACTCCCATTGTATTCTATTCGAGGGCGAATACTTCTATCGTATCCTATTCGAAGGTAGATACTACCATCGTATTCTATTCGAGGGCGAATACTCCCATCGTATCCTATTCGAGGGCGGATACTCCCATCGTATTCTATTCGAGGGCGAATACTCCTATCGTATCCTATTCGAGGGCAAATACTCCCATCGTATCCTATTCGAGGGCGAATACTCGCATCGTATCCTATTCGATGGCGAATACTCCCATCATATCCTATTCGAGGGCGGATACTCCCATCGTATTCTATTCGAGGGCGAATACTCCCATCGTATCCTATTCGAGGGCGGATTCTCCCATCGTAATCTATTCGAGGGCGAATACTCCCATCGTATCCTATTCGAGGGCGGATACTCCCATCGTATTCTATTCGAGTGCGAATACTCCCATCGTATTCTATTCGAGGGCAAATACTCCCATCATATTCTATTCGAGGGCGAATACTCCCATCGTATCCTATTCGAGGGTGGATACTCCCATCGTATTCTATTCGAGGGTGAATTCTCCCATCATATCAATGTTTGAGAGTGAACAAACCCTGAGACGTCCTGTTCGAAGGTGGACAAACCTGAAACATCCTATTTGAAGGTGGACAAACCTGACATGTCATCTTGAATTGCCTTCCTCGTTTCTCCGAGAAAGTTTTCAACAACGACAGAAAATTTTCTGCCCTAGTATTGGTGTTCTTCCTTGTGGCATGACTTTCCGCTATCAATAGCACTTTCTTTCCCTGTTTCAAATCAAAGAAAATTTGTTAGTTCAAAACATTGTGAGCGGTTGTGGCACTCTTGTGGGGTGGTTTTTCCTTTTCCCCTTTTCCTCGCTCGGGGTTCCCAAAACATGTTGGGGAATGATTTCATTTGCTGGAGATGATATTCCTGCTGGGGATGGGTTTTCTATTTATCCCTTCCCCGTTCTGTGTTTCTCAACTTGCTGAGGGTTATTTTGTTGAAGATGAGATTTCCTTTCTTCCGTTACCACTCTGTGTTGTCCGACCACCTTGGAACTTGCTGCAGATAACATTGCTGGTGGACTTTCATTTCCTCAAAATTGGTGTTTCATTCTTCTGAAGGCTGTGAGAGACGACACTGGTTCGAAGACCATTTCCCTTAAGGCTTGTCTTATCTTCCTTCTTCCCTAAGTACAACTTGACTTCCAGAAAATTTTCAAAGTAAAAAGAAAATTTTCTACCCCAGTTTAATAATCTTCTTTGCACCATGTTTCTCTGCCATCAATGACACTTCCTTGCTTTGCATAATAATTGGAAAGTTGGTGGCAAGTTTTGAAGTCATTTTTCACTTGTTCTGACTAGACAGACTTTGATGGGGAATTTTTGATAAAATGAGAAAGATAAAAAGAAACAAAATAGAAGACAAAGGAAAAAATGACTCTCTAACAAGAAATAACTATAAAAACTTATCAAACGCGAATACCAACTCTACTGGTCATGACATGCACATATGGCCTATCCTTTGTCGTTAATCGCCTTTCACAATTTCCATCTTGACTATCACCTTTATTCGACTTGAAGTGCCCGAATCAAGCCTCTCTCATTTTTGTTTTCTCTCAGCTTTCGTCGCCTTATGGTGCCTGTGAAGGTTTTCACCGGTAAGACTCTCTCATTTGTATTACTTTTAGCTGGGGATTGGGGTGTCACTGCTAAGACTTTCTCGTGTTTCCTTTCTGCTGGGAATCAGAGTGATATATTCTGATGAGACACTCGTATTTGCTTGACTTGGCCTCTTTTGAAGACTGATCGAAAGGTCTTTCTTTGGACCGTAATGTGGGATTCGGATAGGGCTAGAAAGAAAGGGTATTGAAGGCTCAAAACAGAATCAATTTTGGGTTCAAAATTTACAACCTTCGGACCTAAATTTATTTATAATCAACACAATTTTTCTTTGCCCCAGTTTCTTACTTGGGGAATTCTTATTTCTTTATTTACACTATGATCGATCTGTGAAGCGCCTACGTATCCTCTTTAATAAATCAGGTCAAATGTAGTTCCCAATTCCCTTTTTTTCAAGTTTCATTCATTTTTCTTTTTCTTTTCTTTTCTTTTCTTTATCTATTTTTGTTGTTTTCTTTTCTTTTCTTTTTCTTTATCCCTTTCTTCTCTTGTCTTTCAAACTTGTGTTTCTAGTCTTTGCAACTAATTACGAATGAGGGGTATGTAAGAATTTTAAAATAAGGCACAAAGGGTTGACGATGGATAAAGTGTTAGGATAGCAGAACAAAATGCCTTCGTCATTCCAATCTTCAAAACATGCCAAGTACAAACAACATATTCACGACATCTTCTGGTTGTGCCAGGATTGATAATCATATCGTCCGTTCGCCTTTTCATCTGTCATTTTATAGTATTGCTGGACGACACTTTGTCACGACCCAAATCCGGTCGTGATGGCGCCCAACAATCAAGCTAGGCCAGCCAAACCAACAGTTTAATTATAACACAATACCGGTCCCCAAATGAACAACCCAAGAAGAATATATGAGTTTAAGAACTCCAATAATAGTAATACTGAACAAAAGTACTGACACTCCCAAAGATCCGGAGTCACAAGTCTAGAGCCTCTAACAAAACCCAACAGAAATAGAGAGTACGATATAGAAGTACTCAAGTCTGAATACAAAATATACAATAACAACTGGAATGAGAGGAGAAGCTAGGCTCTGCGAACGTAGGCAGCTACCTCAGCAACTCGATGTGACAATGTAAACGCCGGAGATGTCCGTCTACTGCTCCTGTGTACCTGAGTCTGCACACAAAAGGTGCAGGGAGTAGGGGTGAGTACTAAGTACTCAGTGAGTAACAAATATATATATATGTAGCTGACAGTAAGAAATCCACAAAATACCACAATATGAAGCTACACTACAGTCCGAATCCTCCTACGAACTAGCAACAACAAAAGTACATTACCACTATCAGAGATAATTCACAAACAAAGATGCAATGCAAAGCACATAACTACTACAGCGTGTAGCCCGATCCATTTAACGTCGACAACGCTCACTGGGGGTGTGTACAGACTCCGGAGTGGCTCCTACAGCCCAAGCGCAATATCGCTGCGACGTGCAGTCCGATCCTCATATAAACTGTTGCGGCGTGCAACCCGATCCATCCTCAGTCCACAACAAGCATATTAAGTCACAAAACAATTCATTTCCCTTAATTCCAGTTCTCAATTCATAATTTATGAAAAATGCTTTAACTTTATTAAGTTTGTAAAAGCCGGTGACTTAGCATTTCAAAAGTGTGATTACAATTTCCAGGACTGAGATTAGTGATTTACGCAATTATAGCTATCACATAAATATTGTCCTCTAAGGACGCTACAGATCGGCACAAGGCCCCAAACAAGGCTTACAGCCCACAAACATATCAAATACAGTGTATTTACAACACTAACAACATATTATTCATTTCCGGGATGGACCAAGTCTCAATCCCCAATCACAATCAATCCCGCACCTGCCACGGTGTGCGAGCCACGCCCTATTAGCGTCACAATGTGCTAAGCCGGGGTTTCGAACCCTCAAGCTACAATATACACAAACTACTCACCTCTAGCCGGTCGTAGAATCGTCCGCGATGCCTTTTCCTTTGAATTTCGTTGCCTCGTGTGTAGAATCTAGTCAAATAACAATAATTATATCAAATACGGGTCAAAGATTCATAACCCACTTCAATTCATATGAAATTCGCAAAATTACACTAAGTTGGTAAAACCCGACCCCGGGCCCCACTGCTCGGAAAATTCCGAAATTAGTACCAACGCGATCCTTATCTCGCCACGAGTCCATGCATATAAAATTTATCGAAATCGGAGTTCAAATGGCCTCCCAAATCCAAAAATCCCGTTTTCAATATTTAGGCCACATTTCTTCAAGATTTCAACCCAATTTCATGAAGATTGATGTTAATACTACCATAAAATGATGTTTTTGAGTCAAGAATCTTACCTCCGACGAATACCCGATGACGTCTCAGTGATTTCCTCGAGTTTTCTTCTCTCTAGGGCTCAAATGTGTGTTTTGGGGGTGTAAACCCGTAACTCTCTGTTTCTGGATTTTTATTCTCTGCCAGAACTTTTTCTTCTACGCGATCGCGACTTGCTTCACGCGATCGCGATGTTCAAAATCTCAGCCTCACGCGATCGCGACATCACTCACGCGATCGTGTCCTTCATTCCTGCGATCGCGTAGTACATTTCCCCTGGACCCATTTCTTCTTCTACGCGATCGCGTAGATAAGCATGCGATCGCGATGTACACCCATTTAATTCTACGCGATCGCGACTGGTTACCCTGCGATCACGATGCCCTAGCCCCCAGCTCTACGCGATCGCATCCCCCTCCCCGCGATCGCGGAGAGCAAATGTCTGCTGCGTTTATGACAGCAACCAGCTTTCTCTTTTCTTCCAAAAATGGTCCGTTTGGACCCCCGGATTCATCCCGAGACCCCGGGACCCCAACGAAAACCACCAACATATTCCAAAACATGATACGAACTTGTTCCAATCATAAAAACACCATACTAAACATCAAAATCTCCATTTACTCACGGATTCAAGCCTAAGTTTCTTCAAAACTTTCAAAACTAACATTCAATCCAAAACCCGGTCAAACGATGTCCGAATGACCTGAAAATTTGCGGACACATCCAAAATCACATAACGAAACTACAGAAATTGTCGGAATTCCATTCCGACCCCCGGGTCAAAATATCACCTACCATCCGGTTTTCGCCAAAATTCAACATTCGCCAATTCAAGCTTAAAACTACACCGGACCTTCGAATTCAATTCCGATTGTTCTCCTAAGTCATAAATGATCCCCGGAACTAGTCGAATCATCGGAATCCGGTTCCGAGCACTCTAACTCAATAGTCAACTCTTGGTTGACTTTTCATATTCAAGCTTTCTTCAAACATGCTATTTGTTTCATTTTCAATTCAAATCACTCCTAACTCACCCGATATACTCTAATACTGTTTTAAAAGCATAATATATGAAAATGCAAGGTAACAGGGTGGAAATTCCCGTAATGACGGGCCGGGTCGTTACATTCTCCCCAACTTAAACAAACGCTCGTCCGCGAGCGGGTTAAGAAACATACCTGGAGTATCAAACAAGTGTGGATATCGGCTCCGCATTTCCTGCTCGGTCTCCCAAGTTGCTTCTTCCACGGGACGACCTCTCCACTGCACTTTTACTGAAGCTATGTCCTTAGATCTCAGTTTACGAACCCGTCGACCCAAAATGGCTACCGGTTCCACATCATAAGTCAAATCCTCATCTAGCTGTATCGTGCCTGAAGTCCAACACATGAGACGGGTCTCCGACATACTTCCGGAGCATAGATACATGGAACACCGGGTGAACTCCCGACAAACCGGGTGGCAAAGCAAGCATATAAGCCACCTCCCCAACTTTCCTAAGCACCTCAAAAGGTCCAATAAACCTTGGGCTCAACTTCCCTTTCTTTCCAAACCTCATAACACCCTTCATAGGCGAAACTTTCAGCAATACCTTCTCACCTACTGAATAAGACACATCTCGGACCTTCCGGTCCGCATAACTCTTCTGACGCGACTGAGCTGTGCGAAGTCTCTCCCGAATCACCTTCACATTGTCTAAGGCATCTTGGACTAACTCTGTCCCCAACAACCTAGCCTCGCCGAGCTCGAACCAACCGACTGGAGACCTACACCGCCTCCCATATAAAGCTTCATACGGTGCCATCTGAATGCTGGACCGATAGCTATTATTGTAAGCAAACTCCGCCAAAGGCAAATAATCAGCCCATGAACCACCAAAATCAATAACACAAGCACGCAACATGTCCTCCAATATCTGAATAGTACGCTCAGACTGCCCATCCGTCTGTGGATGATATGCTGTGCTCAACTCTACCTGTGAACCCAACTCTCGCTGAAATGTCCTCCAGAACTGAGAAGTGAACTGGGTACCTCTGTCCGATATAATAGAAATAGGAACTCCATGCAATCTCACTATCTCACGGATGAATATCTCTGCCAACCGCTTTGAGGTATAGGTAGTACACACTGGGATGAAGTGAGCTGACTTGGTCAACCTATCCACCACCACCCAAACTGAATCAAACTTCCTCGCTGTCCGAGGGAGTCCACTAACAAAGTCCATAGTTATTCTTTCCCACTTCCACTCCGGAATATCGATACGCTGGAATACACCACCAGGTCTCTGATGCTCATACTTGACCTGCTGACCGTTTAGACACCGAGCCACATGGCTCACAATATCTTTCTTCATCTTTCTCCACCAGTAATGTTGCTTCAAATCCTGATACATCTTCGCGGCTCCCTGGATGAATAGAATACCGCGAGCTATGGGCCTCTTCCAATATCAACTCACGAAGGCCATCAATATTGGGCACACATATCCGGCCCTGCATCCGCAATACACCCTCACTATCAATAGTGACATCTCTAGCATCATCATGCTGAACTCTGTCCTTAAGGACAAGCAAGTGTGGATCATCATACCGGCGCTCTCGAATACGATCATATAAAGAAGAACGAGCTACTACACAAGCCATCACCCGACTGGGCTCAGAAATATCCAGCCTTACCATCTGATTAGCTAACGCCTGAACATCAACTGCTAGGGTCTCTCCCCAACTGGAATATACGCCAAACTGCCCATACTAATAGCCTTCCGGCTCAATGCATCAGCCACTACATTGGCTTTCCCGGGATGATACAAGATAGTAATATCATAGTCTTTAAGCAATTCAAGCCATCTCCGCTGCCTCAAATTTAGATCTTTTTGCTTAAACAAATGCTGAAGGCTGCGGTGGTCTGTATATACATCACAAGATATACCATATAGATAATGCCTCCAAATCTTCAAGGCATGAACAATAGCAGCTAACTCCAAATCATGAACATGGTAGTTCTTCTCGTGGGGCTTTAGCTGACGAGAAGCATATGCAATAACTCTACCCTCCTGCATCAACACACAACCGAGTCCAACTCTGGAAGCATCACAATACACCGTATATGACCCCGAGGCCGATGGTAACACAAGTACTGGAGCGGTGGTCAAAGCCTCCTTGAGCTTCTGAAAGCTCTCCTCACATTCATCGGACCACACAAATGGGGCATTCTTCTGTGTCAGCTTAGTCAACGGTGAAGCAATAGATGAGAAATCCTGAACAAACCGACGATAATAGCCTGCCAAGCCGAGAAAACTCCGAATTCTCTGTAGCTGAGGAAGGTCTGGGCCAATTCTGCACTGCCTCGACCTTCTGAGGATCAACCCGAATACCATCACTGGACACTATATGTCCCAGAAAACCCACAGTATCAAGCCAGAACTCACACTTAGAGAATTTTGCATAAAGCTTCTCTTCCCTCAACCTCTGCAATGCCACTCTCAAATGCTGTGCATGCTCCTCCTGGCTGCGTGAATATACCAGGATATCATCAATAAACACAATCACAAAAGAATCAAGGTACGACCGAAATACACTATTCATCAAGTGCATGAATGCTCTGCTGGGGCATTAGTCAACCCGAAAGACATCACCAGGAACTCGTAGTGCCCATATCGCGTCCTGAACGCTGTCTTCATAATATCCGAGTCCCTGATCTTCAATTGATGATAGCCCGATCGAAGATCAATCTTAGAAAATACACTAGCTCCCTGGAGCTAATCAAATAGGTCCTCAATAGGAGGCAATGGGTACTTATTCTTCACCGTTACCTTGTTCAGCTGCTTGTAATCAATGCACATTCTCATTGTGCCATCTTTCTTCTTCACGAACAACACCGGTGCACCCCAAGGTGACACACTTGGACGAATGAAACCCTTATCTAAGAGTTCCTGAAGCTGTTCTTTCAATTCTTTTAACTCTGCTGGTGCCATGCGATAGGGAGGAATAGAAATGGGCCTGAGTGCCCGGCACCAAGTCAATACCAAAATCAATATCTTTGTCAGGCGGCATGCCCGGCAGGTCTGCTGGAAATACATCCGGAAACTCCTCACAATGGGGACCGAATCAAGACTGGGTGTCTCGGCCTCAACATTTCTCATGAAGGCCAAATAAGATAAACAACCCTTGCCAATCATTCGTTGGGCCTTTATATAAGAAATCACCTTGTCGGACACATAATCAGTCAAGCCACGCCACTCGATCCTCGGATTACCTAGAATAGCTAGTGTGACTATCTTGGAATGAAAGTCCGGAATCACATGGTAAGGAGATAACCAATCCATGCCTAGAATCACATCGAAATCTACCATACCCAGTAGTAATAAATCAACTCGGGTCTCCAGACCCCCAATAGTAACAATACAGGATCGATATACCTGATCCACAACAACAGTATCCCCCACCGGGGTGGACACATGTACGGGCAAAGCAAGAATACCACGGGTCATACCCAAATGATGTGCAAAATAAGTAGAGACATAAGAATAGGTGGATCCGGGATCAAATAAGACGAAGCATCCCCGTGGCAGACCGAGATAATACCCGAAATGACCGCATCCGAAGCCGCTAGCATCCTTCCCGTCCGGAAGAGCACAAAAACGAGCCCGGCCTCCACTAGTACGATCCTCGCCCCCGGGGCGACCTCCGGATACCCGGCCACCGGTCCTAGGCCGACCGTGGCCGGCGCCGAAGAAACAGAGAGTGAAGACGAGGCGTCGATCCCTCCGCCGAGACCGCTTACGAAGCCACCGAGGACACTCTCTCCCGATATGGCCCAAATCACCGCACTCAAAACAACGGCCCGAAGATGGGAGAAGGGGCCGCCGAGGACCCCTCGCTACCGATGAATCCCGTCGCCGAGGAAACGAGGAGCGCAGCTCGAGCCGGAAGAGCACTCGCGTGCATCGACTCGGCCGGCGGCCCCGCCGACCCCGATAACCCCGCCGGCCTTGACAACCACGATCGGATGAAACCCCACCGGACTCCGTACGTCCAGACTGATGAGATCCGAAGGAGCGACCTCTGCTATGCTGAAATTGGCCCCTAGACGGAGCACCACTGAAACTGCCAGCACCACGAGGCCTCTTAGCCTCTCTCTCCTCTCGCTCTTCTGCGGCGATCCGTCTCAATGTGACGGGCAGCATCAACCACCTCCTCAAAGGTAACCGTAGAAACTCTCTCCCCTGGTCATCAATATGCGGATGGGTTAAATAAGACCATCAATAAATCTCCGGATCCTCTCCCTCTCGGTAGGAACCATCCACATGGCATGACGGGCCAACTGTGTGAATCTCATCTCGTACCGATTAACCGTCATCTCTCCCTGCTTCAACCACTCGAACTGACGTCGCAGCTCCTCTCTCTGAGACTAAGGCACGTACTTCTCCAAAAATACCGTGGAGAACTGCTGCCAAGTGAGGGGCACTGCCCCAGCCGGCCTACGCCTCTCAAAATCCTCCCACCACTGGAAATGCTGCACCTGTGAACTGAAAAGTGGTGAATGAAACACCGCCGGACTCTAGAATACCCGCGGTGCGAAGCATGCGCCGACATCTGTCAAGAAAACCCCGGGCATCCTCGCCCTCGGCTCCACCGAATGTCGGAGGCCGTAACCTCTCAAATCTCTCCAAACGACGCCGCTCATCGTCGGGCATAACTCTGGAACCACATATGCAGGAGCCGGTGCAACGGGCGCAACCGGCCGAACCGGCTCGGTGTGCGAGCCACGGGGGTCCGATTCCCTCCCCCCGCCCGTGAAGAAGATACCGCAGCAGCAGCAGCAACTACCCGTGCCAAGCTCGTGCACACCGATAATATCCGAGCCAAGGTCTCCCGAAGACCCGCATCACAACAGGCACCGCCGGTGCCTCGAACCCGAGCCGCCGGAGCGTTCGCCACCGGAATCCGGTCCTAAGTCCGGTCGGCCGGCGGGTCGGCAGTGGCCGGTGCTCGGTGCCATCGCCCTACCTCTACCACGACCACGGCCTCTCGGGTGCCAATGGTGGTCGTCCGCCACGTCCGTTAGCTCGTGTTCTCGCCATCTGCGAGAGAATAGAATATGGAAAGATTTAATTTCATGATAACACAAATCGCACGATATGAATTCAAGAAAATGAGGTTTTTCCTAAAGTTTCGGTAGCCCTTCGAAGATAGATACGGACGTCTACGTACCGATCTGCGAAAGCCTACTAAACCGGCTCATGACTCGCGAGTCCTAATAACCTAGAGTTTTGATACCAACTTGTCACGACCCAAATCCGGTCGTGATGGCGCCCAACAATCAAGCTAGGCCAGCCAAACCAACAGTTTAATTATAACACAATACCAGTCCCCAAATGGACAACCCAAGAAGAATATATGAGTTTAAGAACTCCAATAATAATAATACCGAACAAAAGTACTGACACTCCCAAAGATCCGGAGTCACAAGTCTAGAGCCTCTAACAAAACCCAACAGGAAATAGAGAGTACGATATAGAAGTACTCAAGTCCGAATACAAAATATACAATAACAACTGGAATGAGAGGAGAAGCTAGGCTCTGCGAACGTAGGCAGCTACCTCAGCAACTCGATGTGACAATGTAAACGCTGGAGAATGTCCGTCTACTGCTCCTGTGTACCTGAGTCTGCACACCAAAGGTGCAGGGAGTAGGGGTGAGTACTAAGTACTCAGTGAGTAATAAATATATATATGTAGCTGACAGTAAGAAATCCACAAAATACCACAATATGAAGCTACACTACAGTCCGAATCCCCTACGAACTAGCAACAACAATACCATACAGCTACCACAGAGTAATTCAACAAAATACAGATGCAATGCAATGCACATAACCGCTACGGCGTGTAGCCCGATCCAATTTAACGTCGACGGCGCTCACTGGGGGTGTGTACAGACTCCGGACAGCCCAAGCGCAATACTGCTGCGGCGTGCAGCCCGATCCCATACTCAGTCCACAATAAGCAATTAAGTCACAAAACAATTCATTTCCCTTAATTCCAGTTCTCAATTCATAATTTATGAAAAATGCTTTAACTTTATTAAGTTTGTAAAAGCCGGTGACTTAGCATTTCAAAAGTGTGATTACAATTTCCAGGACTGAGATCAGTGATTTACGCAATTATAGCTATCACATAAATATTGTCCTCTAAGGACGCTACAGATCGGCACAAGGCCCCAAACAAGGCTTACAGCCCACAAATATAGCAAATACAGTGTATTTCCAACACTAACAACATATTATTCATTTTCGGGATGGACCAAGTCTCAATCCCCAATCACAATCAATCCCGCACCTGCCACGGTGTGCGAACCACGCCCTATTAGCGTCACAATGTGCTAAGCCGGGGTTTCGAACCCTCCAGGCTACAATATACACAAACTACTCACCTCTAGCCGGTCGTAGAATCGTCCGCGATTCCTTTTCCTTTGAATTTCATTGCCTCGTGTGTAGAATCTAGTCAAATAACAATAATTATATCAAATACGGGTCAAAGATTCATAACCCACTTCAATTCATATGAAATTCGCAAAATTACACTAAGTTGGTAAAACCCGACCCCGGGCCCCACTGCTCGGAAATTTCCGAAATTAGTACCAACGCGATCCTTATCTCGCCACGAGTCCGTGCATATAAAATTTATCGAAATCGGAGTTCAAATGGCCTCCCAAATCCAAAAATCCCGTTTTCAATATTTAGGCCACATTTCTTCAAGATTTCAACCCAATTTCATGAAGATTGATGTTAATACTACCATAAAATGATGTTTTTGAGTCAAGAATCTTACCTCCGACGAATACCCGATGACTTCTCGGTGATTTCCTCGAGTTTTCTTCTCTCTAGGGCTCAAATGTGTGTTTTGGGGGTGTAAACCCGTAACTCTCTGTTTCTGGATTTTTATTCTCTGCAAGAACTTTTTCTTCTACGCGATCGCGACTTGCTTCACGTGATCGCGATGTTCAAAATCTCAGCCTCACGCGATCGCGACATCACTCACGCGATCGCGATGCACAATCACCCTGTTTCACGCGATCGCGTCCTTCATTCCTGCGATCGCGTAGTACATTTCCCCTGGACCCATTTCTTCTTCTACGCGATCGCGTAGATAAGCATGCGATCGCGATGTACACCCGTTTAATTCTACGCGATCGCGACTGGTTACCCTGCGATCGCGATGCCCTAGCCCCCAGCTCTACGCGATCGCATCCCCCTCCCCGCGATCGCGGAGAGCAAATGTCTGCTGCGTTTATGACAGCAACCCGTTTTTCTCTTTTCTTCCAAAAAATGGTCCGTTTGGACCCCCGGATTCATCCCGAGACCCCCCGGACCCCAACGAAAACCACCAACATATTCCAAAACATGATACGAACTTGTTCCAATCATTAAAACACCATACTAAACATCAAAATCTCCATTTACTCACGGATTCAAGCCTAAGTTTCTTCAAAACTTTCAAAACTAACATTCAATCCAAAACCCGGTCAAACGATGTCCGAATGACCTGAAAATTTGCGGACACATCCAAAATCACATAACGAAACTACAGAAATTGTCGGAATTCCATTCCGACCCCCGGATCAAAATATCACCTACCATCCGGTTTTCGCTAAAATTCAACATTCGCCAATTCAAGCTTAAAACTACACCGGACCTCCGAATTCAATTCCGATTGTTCTCCTAAGTCATAAATGATCCCCCGGAACTAGTCGAATCATCAGAATCCGGTTCCGAGTACTCTAACTCAATAGTCAACTCTTGGTTGACTTTTCATATTCAAGCTTTCTTCAAACATGCTATTTGTTTCATTTTCAATTCAAATCACTCCTAACTCACCCGATATACTCTAATACTGTTTTAAAAGCATAATATATGTAAATGCAAGGTAACGGGGTGGAAATTCCCGTAACGACGGGCCGGGTCGTTACACACTTTCATTTCAGTATCACGAGCGAACCCCATGTCAGCATGGCCATTTTGCCCTTAAGGCTTTCTTTGTATTTTACCCGCCCCAAATTTCACGTGACTCGGGCTCCAAATAATCTCAAATCATTTTTATTTCTTTTAAAATGCCCTGATTATCTTCCAATTCCTTCATGATTAACTTTTAAGATTAGGCCATAATTATGCGTGCATGTCATGTCACTAGTGTTGGCAGAAAAATGACTATAAAGAAGAAAGACTTAAATCAAAGAAAAATGACTCGAAATAATGGCAAACAAGAGAGTTGCATTAGACGAACCAGAAATGAATTAATACAACAAAACAAACACAATAAACTGGGGTACACCCTTGGAACAAACCTACACAATACTAAATGAGGTATTACGACCAACAGAAAATTGGACAAAATAGAACGATAGAAGGGTTTGAGTTATATGACAATATCCTTATTACAACCCTGAAATAATCTGGACGACAAAAATGACAACAAAATAAGCCACCGGAAACTCTACTTTGGATAAACCCCCAAATGAAGCATATTTCCAATTACAAGCACATCTTTAGCCACTGCCTTCTGCATCAACAATACGGGTGTCGACTGTAACCGGATTTTGTACGACAATGTCGCGTGCATTAATAAGCTCTTGAATTGCTTTTTTCAGCTTCCAACATTTTTCAGTGTCATGCCCCGGGGCGCCTGAGCAATATGCACACATTTGAGAAAAATCACACCTCTTTGACCGATGATTTGGCATTTTTATGTGAATTGGTTTCAACATGCCCAGTTGCTTCAACTTCTGGAACAAACTGGCATACGATTCTCCCAAAGAGGTGAGAGCCTTTTCTCTTTTCAGTAGCCTCTCATTTCTAAAGGCCTGATTTGGCCTAAAACCTGACCCGTGGGGTTTCTGGTATGCTCGTGGGGAGAAGTAAGGGCCAGGAGAATTACAAGGATATCCATGGGTTCGATATAGAGGGCCTTTAGCAAAGACGACCACTGGACCTTGTCGTTGGGGAGGTTCAACCTACGGGCTCTGTTTGGGGTCCTGATGAGCAACCTCGGAGGGGGAATGTTGGGCAGCATGAGCTTCGGGTGGGTGTTTATCGTTGGGGACAGTGGATGTGATTGGAGGGCACTCCTGGGAAAAGATAGATGGATATCGAGTGATGGAGCTATTGGCGTGGCTGGGAACGTTATGATAGGCGGGCATATATGGGGAGTGTGGGGATCATCTGGCATTGTGCTCGGTGTTCGGGTAAGGACAGAGTCCAGGAAGCTAGGTGGTGGAGAGGGTGGTGCTTTCCCATCCATCCACGCCCGATACATGTCAGCCACATGTTGTCTCAATATTTTGACCTCTTCTACCAACCTATTGTTCCATTCAACCAGCTGTGGTCGAGCATCGGTATCAACCCACTCAGTTTTGAATTTTTTTGACATTATCCCTCGATTTCGTGTTGCAGGGAAGAGAAACACAACCAACCACCTTAATTTTATCAACAATTCAAAACAAAATATGTTAGAAATGGACTCATTCGGTTCCCCTTATTATATTTTTTTTTCTGATTTGTTTTTTTTTAAATTATTATTTTTTCTTTTTTGTTGTGATCGAATCTTACAGAGATTGCCTACGTATCATGACCCCTCATGAATCAGACCTTGCGTAGTTCGTGCAAATTAATGCAAGAAATAAAGAGATGTTTATTTGATTTTTTTTTGTTTTCTTTTTTGAAGAAAAATTATAAAAGTCGACTCCAACTACAAACTCTGATGAAAAACTTTCACACCTTGTGCCAGAGATTTCTACAAGAATAAGAATATTTTTAGCGTCAATTATGACTATTTCTACAAAATTAGCTAAGTAATGAAATTATGGCTATTTTTGCAAAATTTATTTAAGAAAGATAAACTTGAAAATTTTTTCATCCTGTGGCTCATGGGGCATCGTTCGGCATCGCCATATGCCAACACAAGATTGAAAAGTATTTAATGTCAATTGACTATTTTTACAAAATTGGCCATTTAATGGCTTATTTAGACAAAGTGACCCTTTTTGCAAAATTTTATTTAAGAATATACAAATTCAAAAATTTCTATCCCGGGGCCTATGGGGCATCGTTCAGCACCGACATAGGCCAACACAAGACTGAGGAAGTAAAAATGCAAAGATGTGGCTATCAGCAAAATTCCGGCCATGTAATGGCTTATTTGATAAAGTGGTTATTTTGTAAAGTTGAGTGATGACTCAACCTTGATTTTGCGGATACGTCCTTTCAACATTTTCGCGAGGGATTTTTCAAGGCTATGCCCGCAAATTATTTAAAATGACTCAAAGTGGCTATTCTTGCAAAATCGGCCATCCGGCGTCCTTTTGAGGGACATTCAGCTTATTTTAAGTAAGAATAGCATCACCCGACTTATTTATAATAAAATAAAAAATTTGACATTTTTTGATTATTTTTGCAAAAGGGGTGTGAACCCTGACTTGATTTTGCGGCTATGGCCTTGTAACATTTCCACAGGGAATATTTCAAGGCTATGCCCATAAATTATTTAGAATGACTCAAAGTGGCTATTTTTGCAAAAACAGCCTTCCGGCATCCTTTCGGAACATTCGGCTATTTTCAAAACAGCATCACTTTGATTTTATTGAAAACTAAAACTTCGACATTTTTTTATTTTTTTATTTTTTAAAGGGGTGGTTGGACCCGATTAGGGTTGCCTACGTATCCCACCTAATGGAGAGAATCAAACCTGCGTAGTTCGGTCAGATTATTTTGTGACCAATTATTTCAACAAAATTGTTCTTCCCTTTTTTTTAGCATTTCGTCAATATTTCAATATTTTCTATTCTAAAATTTTCTCTCTTTTTGTTTTTCAGGAATTTAGCCAATAATAATCTAGAACAAATAAATGCAACATATAACATGCTCGGTCTTTAATTTTTCGGGTCACCTGTCCTAGACGGACCCAACCCCTGTGTTGAGTCCCCTAAGTCAGATATGATGCAAATAAACGTCCTAAATCTAGGCTCAATATCCTGATGTTTTCATGGTTCTAGACCGTGTACCCGAGCGGACAACTCGGATCGAGGAGGGGGCTATGTACCGGTGACCCGCGGGGTCAATCGGCTTTGTAACTTGTCCGGCCTCTTTTTCTTACTTTTTGGTATTGACACTAACAGAAAGGGGAGTCTCAACCAGTAAGCACATCCCCAGAGGTAAAGAAGAGAAGGGTTTTCGGCACAATTTTATATATACAGTTCACGTAATATCAAAGCGGTAAACATGTAACACATTAATCAAAACATATAATGAAATCAGATATAAGCAAAAACGACAATTTAACTGAGCTCGAATTCTTAAACCCTGAACCGAAGTTCTAGGTTACTTCTCCCCAGCAGAGTCGCCAGAGCTGTCACACCTCCTTTTTCCGCATACAACGAGATATGTGTGCCGCTGTTTACTACTACACCTCGGGAAGAGATATAATAATAATCAGGGAAGGAGTTTTTCCATTTAAAGGACAGTCGAAAAGGGATTTATTATTAATATTCAGAGTCGCCACTTGGGAGATTAATGGTGTCCCAGGTCACCAGTTGAATCCCGAATCGAGGAAAATATTGACTCTATATTACAGCCTGCGCACCAGAAATCCGAATAAGGAATTATGTTAACCCGGGAGAAGGTGTTAGGCATTTCCGAGTTCCGTGGTTCTAGCACGGTCGCTCAACTGTCATATTTGGCTTATTTATCTGATTTATAACATGCTTTAATTTATGTGAAAATTTTAACTTTTGACCATTTATAACATTTTATTATTATTTTTAACAAAAAATTGCAACGTCGTGAAAATGCATCTTAAACCATGTCACAATCAATGTACCCATGATTATCGACACATTTCGACTCCGTTGAGATTTGGATTTGGGTTACATAAATGTGCGCACGAGTTTAGGGAGATAACATTATTAAATACGCGTCTAAAGATTGATCAACATCAACGGCCTGTCCCGAAATCTAAGTAGTTATTAATATATACATTTATGAGCGCCATAATTATTGTTATTAAGCATGATTGATCAACGTCAACAGTGTATTAACAACCATTGCACCATCGACTAAAAGGAAAGCCTAGAGATCTGTTGCTAAAAATCACAATTCCAAAATGGCATGTCCATTAATCATAATTTGATCAAGGCATACAACTTAAAGACATTTGAATAACAAAAAAAAGATAATCCAACAGAAAAGAATCCACTAATTTAAACTAAATCATTTTTTAAAAGAAACATATTATATACCTTTTATTATCAACATGACATGAAACTTCATAGGACAAATAGGTACACAACTTAGCAACCATTAAAAAGGTAAGAGTGACCATTGTATTCCCAGTAATTTTCAACCATTCAAAGTTATAAGGATCGAAATTTTAAACAAAGAAATATTTATCTTGATGAAACAACAAAATGAAGCAAAATCCAGCTTCTAAATCCATGAAAAATAAAATCCAAATTGTAGAGAAAGAAACCAACTGACCGGAATATTTTTTCGACAACCTCAACGGAACTTCCGATATGGTGATTTTGGAATTGTTTGCAGCTAGTTTTGATGATGGTTCGGTGGCTGTTTATGGATGGACTTCTTCTGCTGGTTCGTTCAAGGTTCAGGTATGATGAGAGGCAGCAACAGTGAGGGTGATGACTGGTATCATTTGTGCTGGTGGCGTTAGGTTGTTATGGTTGCTGGAGGGTGAGGTTGACGAGCTGGTGTGCTGGTTGTTTGGGCTGGTGGGCGACTGTGCTGTGCCACGTGAGGGGTTGTTTGTTTTAGGTGGTCGACAAAAATGGAGCTGACAGTGAAGTCGACTGGTTTGTGGACTGCTGGTCGCTGCTGGACCTTGACGTTTGGGTTGGGCGAGGTCGACTATGTGACGGGACGACGACGGGGGTGACGGGAAAGTTGGAGGTCACGCTAGGGTTTCTAACTGAGGAAGAAGATGACCGAATCCTCTCTCCCTCTCTGTATCGTTTCTGTCTGTTCTCCTTTACTTAAGATCCTCTCAGTTCTATTTAAAGAACAAGTTTTTTTTTCCTTTTCCTTTACAGCTTGTTTATTCCCGTACCCCTTTAACTGTGTAGAAGCATGTGTTCATTTCAAAATCTCAGCCGTCCCACCTGCAGCTATGGCTTTGCACCATGATTTTGGATTTAATAATAGCTTTAAGGTCTTTTCTCCATGCTTGGCAGCTGGCCATTTTATTTGTCGATATTATGCAGATTCCATGTGAAACAAAACGCGCCTGAAGAAAGTTGAGACAGGCATGCATTTGATGGTGCATTTGTCCAGCTTTTCCTCTGTCTCACATCATGCTTTGATTATAAAAATATAACTTTTCATTCTTCCATAGTAGTATGTTATGCACGTTGATAAAGTTACATTCAAAAATGCATTCTTCAGCAATTTGAAAAAAAAGACATAATGTGCAATGGACCCCTTTGCCTCAAACCTTTTTGACCAACTTTAATAAACTAACGTACCTTTTTCTTGACATGTGATGCACCACCTTGATTCCCACATGTAGGGGTGTACAAACCAAACCGATAACCCGCACCAACACGAAAACCCGAGTCAACCCGGAAAAAAAAACCCGACTAGTGGTTGGGTTTGACTTGGTTTGGTATTGGAAAATAAAACCCAACCACAATAGGGTTGGTTTGGTATTAACTAAAAAAAGTCAAGCCGAAACCAAACCAACCCGACATTACATGTATACATATTTTATATATTAGATAGATAAAAATATTTATTAGAATGTAAGTTATAAATATTTCTTAATTTTTATTATAATTTCTTTATATAGCACAATATTTTAAATTGGTATTATAGCCCATGTAAATGTTTGTTTTTGTTTGGGCCATAAAAGAATAATTGAGCCCAAACCAAAACATAATCTTAAATCACATAGATTGTCCTAAAGGTGTTCTGAAACACAAAAAAATTGAAATCATCTTGCCTCTTCTCCAAAGGCAAAACACCTACGCTCTTCCTTTGCTCAAACAATTGAAATCATCAGTAAAGATTTCACCGGTAAAGCTCTTTTACTCTCATTTTACATGCTTTCTTTTAATTGCATACATCTACCTTGCTTTTCCCCAATTATTTAAGATGTGGCAAGCTAGCTTCAAGTCCAAGTGGAAACAAGTGATATAGATATATATCATTACTTTACAGATATGTACTACAAGCATATACTATAAGTAATAAAGAAAACTAGCAGTTATCTATATAAGGACTGCAAATTCACCCTTTTCAATTCTTTATGATTTTTTAGCAAAACTTTATGGACAATACTAATGTGAATGTTTTGTAAGATTCTTGAACTATGTTGCTTTGAAATGTTCTATTAATATCATAAGGTGGATGTTACTGACTATTAGTTTATAATTTTATCATTCTTCATGATTTTTTCCCTATGTTTTAAATTGTTCGTTTGAATTCTGGATATTTTTCAGTGGTCGAAGAATTTTCTCGTTTTTACCTGTACTATACAGTAGCTTCTTTTCCTACATAATATAATTGGGATTTTTACACCAAGTATCTTTATAGACTTAGCCTGTCGGATTCTCCTTTTATAATTCCTAGCCAGTATAAAATGACCTCTATAAATATAGTCCAGTGATCTGTCATTTGCCGTCACAAGTAAATTCCATGAGTTAAATAGTAACTGGATATGTTCAATTTGTAGGAACTCTTTCTTAGAATGGAAACTACAACTTCCAGAGCAGATGCGGAGGTAGTTGTCAATAATCCTTTGCCGGTGGCAGCTCAAAAACAAAGTGCAGACACTCCTCATCAACGCACTCCTCCTAAGAAGCAAAAAAGAACGACTCTATCAGAAAAATCTAAATCTAGAAATAGTGGCAGAGAGACGTCCGAGATTTGGAATCACTTCTCCAAATTTACTGCCAAAGGAGGTAAATGTAGGGCAAAATGCAATTATTGTCCTAAAACAATTGCTGCAGGTAGCAAGAATGGGACTACTACATTATGGTCGCATTTAACTTCTACATGTCACAAATCTCCCTTTAGAGCCATTGATAAGAGACAATCAACATTAAAACCTATTAAGGAAGGGTGGCTAGAAGGTGGTTCGGGTGCTACTGAAAGGGTAGTGTATAATGTGGATGACATTAGGAGGGCGATTGCCGAATTTGTAATTCTTGATAAGCAACCTTTTAGAGTTGTTGAAGGAGAAGGATTTAAGAAATTAATGGCTAAAGCCTTACCTAATTTCGAATTACCTTCTCGTGTAACCGTTGCTAGACATTGTTTGAGGATTTATCATGAAGAGAAGGCAAAAATTAAAAATCTTATTAAGAACCAATGCGTATGTCTCACTAGTGATACATGGACATCACTACAAAACTTAACTTATATGATTGTTACTGCACATTGGATAGATTATCAATGGAATCTACAAAAGAAACTTTTAAACTTTGTTCCAACACCGGATCACAAAGGTAAGACTATTGCAAAGGGAATTGAAGCATGTTTATTTGGATGGGGCATTGACAACTTGTTTACAGTGACTTTGGATAATGCAAGTGCTAATGATGCTGCCATTAAGCATTTGAAGTTGCGTATTGATGATTGGAAAGGGGCAATACTTGGAAATGAGTTTTTGCATGTTAGATGCAATGCTCATATTCTGAACTTGATTGTAAAAGATGGATTAGATGAACAAATTGAGCCCATTACTCGTGTAAGAAATGTGGTAAAATATGTTAGGTCTTCTCCTTCAAGGTTTGCTTCTTTCAAGTCATTTGTTGAGAAAGCTAAGATAGATACTCATGGTCTTGTAAGTCTTGATGTTGAAACAAGATGGAATTCTACACATACAATGTTAGATACAGCTCTAAAATTTGAAAAAGCCTTTACAAAAATGTATGTGGAAGACCATAAATATCAAAAGTATTGTCGAGAAATAAGTGCTTTAAGAGGAAATCCATCTGCAGACGATTGGAAGAATGTGAAAGCTTTTATAAAGTTTCTTAACATTTTCTATCAGACAACTTTAAAATTTTCAGGCAGTTTATATGCTACATCCAACTCTTTCTTCCATGAATTTTTCAATCTCCGAAATGCTATTATAAAGCATACCAAAAGTGATGATCGTACTTTGAGTGATATGGCAGGAAGAATGAAAAGTAAGCTTGAGAAATATTGGGGTAAGTTTGAGGATATGAATATGTTATTGCTTATTGTTGTTGTGTTGGATCCTAGATACAAGATGAAGTATGTGAACTTCATTATTATTGATGCATTTGGTTCTTTGTTGGGAAGATTGAAGTCCGAAGATGTGGTACGCATTTTAACTCGCTTGTATAATAACTACAATGATTCTTTTTTCGAGGCTTCTAGTGACATTATTGGAGGCGATACTAGTATGAGTGAAGTTGGTGATTTGTTGCAATCAAAGTGGGAGAAACTTTTGGAAGATGAGAGAAATATTAAAAAAAATCTGATCTTGAGATATTTGATGGATGATGTGGTGAAGATCAAGGATTTTAATATCTTGGCATGGTGGAAAATTTCATCTAGTAAATATCCAATTGTTTCAAAGATTGCAAGAGATGTTCTTTCTATTCCTATTTCTACTGTTGCATCGGAGTCTGCTTTGAGTACAGGTGGTCGAATTTTGGATTCTTATAGGAGTTCTTTATCACCAAAAATAGTGGAAGCACTTATTTGTACTCAACAATGGATACGATCACCTTCCAAGGAATATAAGTTTGAAGACATGTTAGAGGAAGTCCAGAAAATTGAGCAAATTGAAGAAGGTAATAATTTATATTTAATTGTTAATGAGTAATGTTATTTTTTACATTAATTAATATTTAAATATGTTAATTGTTTCTTCTTCTTCTTCTTTTTCCAGAATATGTAGACTCACCTTTGAGGATTGATTAGAGGGATGATTAACTACAATTTGCTTCATGACTATTTTTGGAAGGTCATTATGCCTTTACAAGTATTTTGGAAACATGCTCATGTGGTTGTAATATCTACTAAGATGCCAACTTTTTAGACTTAATATATTCTCTTTTTGTTTATCTTTTAGGACTTTTTTGGGTGTAATATTTACTCTTAAAAAGTTGGTGATAATTCTTATGTAGAGTGCAATATGATATGCAGTATATATTTTTGACGATAATTTTCTCATTCTGCCTACTGGCCATATATTGTTTAATTCTCTTGACTTAGTAGAACTAATATGGAAATGTATGGAGTTGTAGCCTTCAAGAATAGTTCCTTGGCTTGTTAATATTTTATTAAAACACAGGATGTTGACATACAATGAGTAAGAAGTAATTTTTATTAGACCAGAACATGTTTACTGGATTGCCAATGAGTTGATCAGCAAAGGCTTGATGTTGGATGCAGTTATGTCTGGACAGCTGCTCAAATGCTTGGCTAACTCTGGAAATATTGCTGGAGTTCACAAAGTTGGCGACGACATGATACTGTTTTTTAGTATTTCAGAAAACCATGTGTATGGCCTTATGCTGAAGAGTTTCTGCATTGCAAGGGGGATTACAAAAGCTTTGGAATTGATTCATGATTTAAAGAATAAAAATGTGAAGATGGATTCTCAATTTTTTGTGGCATTGGTGAAAGGACGTGTAGGACTGAGAGGATCAGTGATGCATTGGAGATTGTTGAAATTGTAGATAAAAGAAATGTCACGACCCGGATTTACCCCCAACATCGGGATCGTGATGGCGCCTACTCATGGTAGCTAGGCAAGCCTCTTTATTCACACTATCCTGTTTAACAATACTTCATACTCAAATTAATAACCAAAATCATAATCTTAATTGGACAAGTGCGGAAGACTTTATACAAATAGAAATAAGCAGTTTTAAGGCAACTTATACTGAAATCCTCTACCCAAGACGTGTAGTCACCAACTCACAAACTACTACTGAATACTACACATAAAGGCCTGAAAGAAATATGACTTAATCTGTTTGTCTCGGAACAAAGAGACTACAGCTAATAACATAAGTAAAAGAAGAGACGCCGGGCTTGCGGACGCCTACAAGCTACCTCGGTCTCAAAGTGTTCAACTTCCACGCAAAAGATTTACTGCTGCTGCTCCTGATCAAAACCTGGACCTGTGCAAAAACGCACAGAAGTGTAGTATCAGCACAACCGACCCCATGTGCTGGTAAGTGCCTGGCCTATCCCGGCGAAGTAGTGACAAGCCTAGGACCAGACACCCACATAAACCTGTGCAGTTCCATATATATGTATATCACAAAATAACGAGAAATAACCAAGTAATAACACAATAAGGAATATCTCAAAAGAACTCAACAATTAACAACAGTTAATAAGTTCACAAGGAATACAAGGTATAATGGAAAAACAAGTAATATCAAGTCAAGGAATGGCAAGTAGTTGCACGGCATCACCCTTCGTGCTTTTACTCTCATCCTCACATCTATGGTACGGCATGATCCTTCGTACATGGTTCAATAACAAGGCACGGCATGATCCTTCATGCATAATCAACAATATGGCACGGCATTAACCTTCGTGCATAATCAATAAAACATGGCACGACATTAACCTTCGTGCATAAATAATAAATCAAGGCACGGCATCACCCTTCGTGTATTATCACTCTTCCTCACCCAAATAACAATCACAGTTAAGGGCAAAGAATGAAACAATAAATCATAAACCGTCCCAACAAGGGCAATCAATAATCATCTTCACAACAAGTTCCGACAAGGGAGAACAATAACAATTCTACAACCCGGCAAGGGTTCAACAATTTATCTTCAAATATGTCTCACAATAAGTATTAACAACGACTCACGGTCATACTAGACGCAAGTGTATGGATGCTCGTCACCACAGCCCATACACCGCACTCGATCACATAACACATAGCACATAATCCTATTCCCTCAAGTTAGGATAGAACAAACACTTACCTCAAATGTTTACGAACAATTCAATCCTTGGTAATGCCCTTGCCTTTCAAATTTGGCTCCAATCCAATCGTATCTATACACAATTGATTTAATATCATCAATACTACTCAACAAACTAATTCATAAGACCAATTACAACTTTTACAACATTCTGCCTAGAATAGTGAATTTCGACCCCGGGCCCACATGGTCGAAACTCGGGGTTCGGACCAAAATCCGGTTACCCATCCCCCCACGAGTTCAAGTATATGATTTGTTCCAAAATCGGACCTCAATTCGAGGTCCAATTTCCCAATTCATGAAAAACCCTATATTCTACCAAAAACAAGAAATTCTACCATGAAAACCTTTGATTTCTATTGAAAAACGTGTTTAATGTTGTTAGGAATTGAAAGAATTAAGTAAAAAGTGACTTACAATTGCTTTGAAGAAGAGCGAGTTCGTGAAAAATCGCCAATGGGTGTTTTTGGATTGTGAAATGTGAAAAATGAAGCTGGAAATCGTGATTTGCAGGTCTCTGTGTTCGCATTTGCGAACATGGGTTCGCAGTTGCGAACCTCGACCAATTTCTGGAGTTTGAAAAATAAGCTAAGGATGGAAAGTTTGCATTTGCGAACTTTTGTTCGCATTTGCGAAGACAAGGCAAATGCTGGGGGGTTCGCATTTGCGACATAATGTTCGCATTTGCGAACAAGGCTGGCTTCAAGGGACCTTCGCATTTGCAAAGCCTGGCTTAACACTGAAGGCCTCGCATTTGCGAAGTTGTGTTCGCATTCGCGAACCCAAGCAGTCCTGGACGCCCTTCGCATTTGCGATCAAGGGTTCGCATTTGCGAACCCTGCCTTGATCTGTGACCTTCGCAATTGCGAGAAATGCTTCGCAAATGCGAAGCCCACAGCTGGGTGAAAAACCAGCAGTGCAAAAATTCATAAATTGATCCAACGGCCTATCAAATCTTTACCAGAGCCCCCCTGGGCTCCAAACCAAACATGTACACAACATCAAAAACACATTAGAAACTTGTCCGTGTGATCACTTCGCCAATATCACATCGTTTTCATCAAATCAAGCCTCAAGTTCATGATTTTCATACTTTTGGTTTTCAAAACATACAAACTTGGAACTCAAGGTCCAAAACATATCAAACGACATCCGAATGTCACCAAACTTTGGAAAAAGCACATATATAATATTTAAGACTTGTACCGGGCTTCGGAACCAAAATACAAGCCCGATTCCAAGGTCAATTAATTCATTTTCCTTTAACAATTACATCAAAAACAATTTCACAGAAAAATTCATAACTTGGGCTCTAGGCCTCAGAATTCGACTCCGGACGCATGTCCAAGTCCCATATTTTCCTACGGACCTTTCGGGGCCATCCAATCACCGGCCCGGGTCCGTTTACCAAAAATGTTGACCGAAGTCTACCATATCAATATTAATATCATTTTTCTCCAAATTTCTCATAGAATTCATATTTTCTATCACAAAAACTTTCCAGCCACATGCCCGGATCGTGCACATAAATCGAGGCAATATAGAATGAGGTTTTCAAGGCCTCAGAAGTTCGAAATAATTAATAAAATCAGTGATGACCCTTTGGGTCGTCACAATCTCCACCTCTAAAACAACCGTTCGTCCTCGAACGGACAAAAGAAAGAAGTACCTGAGTCGGGAAACAAATGTGGGTAGCGATTCCGTATATCAGACTCGGACTCCCAGGTCGATGCCTCAGGAGGCTGACCTCTCCACTGAACACGCACAGAAGGATAACTCTTCGACCTCAACCGTCGAACCTGCCGGTCTAGAATGGCCACCGGCTCCTCCTCGTAAGATAAATCATTGTCCAATTGGACAGTGCAGAAGTCTAACACATGTGTGGGATCGGTGTGGTATCTCCGAAGCATAGATACATGAAAAACTGGATGCACGACTGATAAGCTAGGCGGCAAATCTAGTCTGTAAGCCACCCTCCCACTCGGTCTAGAATCTCAAATGGACCAATATACCTAGGGCTGAGCTTGCCCTTCTTCCCGAACCTCATCACGCCCTTTATAGGCGACACTCGGAGCAATACTCGTTCACCAACCATGAAATCTACATCTCGAACCTTACGATCCGCATAAGTCTTCTGCCTGGACTGAGCTGAACGCAATCTCTCCTGAATAGTATTGACCTTATCCAAGGCCTCTTGAACTAAGTCTGTACCCAACAACCGAGCCTCTCCCGGTTCAAACCATCCAACTGGAGATCGACATCGCCTGCCATACAACGCCTCATACTGGGCCATCTGGATGCTAGACTGGTAGCTGTTGTTGTAGGCAAACTCTGCTAATGGCAGAAACCGGTCCCACGAGCCTCCGAAATCAATAACACAGGCTCGAAGCATGTCCTCTAGAATCTGAATAGTCCTCTCGGACCTGGCCATCCGTCTGAGGATGAAAAGCTGTACTCAGCTGAACCTGGGTGCCTAACTCCTGCTGGACCGCTCTCCAGAACCGCGAGGTAAACTGGGTACCCCGATCAGAGATAATACATACCGGTACCCCATGAAGACGAACAATCTCCCTAATGTAAATCTCCGCTAACCTCTCCGACGAGTAGGAGACGGATACTGGAACGAAGTGTGCTGACTTGGTCAGCCTATCAACAATGACCCAAATAGCATCAAATTTCCTCCGAGTCAAAGGAAGTCCAGTAACGAAGTCCATAGTGCTCCTCTCCCATTTCAACTCGAGAATGTCAATCCTCTCGAATACACCACCAGGCCTCTGGTGCTCATATTTCACCTGCTGACAATTTAGACACCGAGCGACATACGCAATGATATCTTTCTTCATTTTGAGCCACCAATAGTGCTGCTGCAAGTCCTGATACATCTTTGCGGTGCCTGGGTGAATAGAATACCGCGAACTGTGGGCCTCTGCTAATATCAACTCTCGAATCCCTTCGACATTGGGCACACAAACTCGACCCAGCAATATCAATACCCCATCCTCATCTAGATTTACCTTTGTGGCACCTCCCCGCTGTACTGTATTTCTCAAATCACGCAAATGAGGATCATCAAATTGCCTCTCACGCATATGCTCTAATAGAGAAGAACGAGTGATCGTACAGGCTAACACTCTGCTAGGCTCAGAAATGTCTAATCTCACAAATCGGTTGGCTAAGGCCTGGACATCTAGAGCTAATGGTCTCTGACTAACCGGAATGCATGCAAGACTACCCATACTGGCAGACTTTCTACTCAATGGATCGGCCATCGCATTGGCCTTACCTGGGTGATATAAGATAGTAACATCATAGTCTTTAAGCAACTCTAACCATATCCGTTGTCGTAGATTTAACTCTTTTTGCTTGAACAAGTACTGTAGGCTTTTGTGATCAGTGTATACGTCACACGTCACACCATATAGATAATGCCTCCAGATTTTCGAGGCATGCGCCACTGCTGCTAACTCAAGATCATGAACTGGATAATTCTTCTCATGTATTTTTAGCTGTCTCGAAGCATAAGCGATAACCTTACCATCCTGCATCAATACCGCTCCAAGCCCTGTACGAGATGCGTCACAATAAACTGTATAAGGCCCTGTACATGTAGGTAGTACCAACACTGGTGCGGTGGTCAAGGCTGTCTTGAGCTTCTGAAAGCTCGCCTCCCACTCCTCTGACCACTGGAACTGGACACCCTTCTGGGTCAACCTGGTCATCGGGGCTGCAATAGAAGAGAACCCCTCTACAAATCGACGGTAGTAACTTGCTAACCCCAAGAAACTCCGGATCTCGGTCATTGAAGCTGGTCGAGGCCAATTCTGGACTGCCTCAATCTTCTTTGGGTCCACCTGAATACCCTCCACTGATACGATATGACCTAGAAATGCCACCGAACTTAACCAGAACTCACATTTCGAAAATTTGGAGTATAACTGGTTATCCTTCAGAGTCTGAAGAACCACTCTGAGGTGCTGCTCGTGCTCTTCCTGTCTGCGGGAGTATACCAGGATGTCATCTATAAAGACTATCACGAACAGATCTAAGTAAGGCCTGAATACCCGATTCATCAACTTCATGAATGCTGCTGGGGCATTGGTCAATCCGAAGGACATGACCAAGAACTCATAATGCCCATATCTAGTGCGAAAGGCTGTCTTAGGAATGTCAGCCGCCCTGATCTTCAGCTAATGGTAGCCTGACCTCAAGTCTATCTTTGAGAATACCCTCGCTCCTTGGAGCTGTTCAAACAAATAATCAATCCTCGGCAGTGGATACTTATTCTTTATCATCACTTTGTTCAATTGCCGGTAATCAATACACATCCGCATCGAGCCACCTTTCTTTTTTACAAATAATACAGGTGCTCCTCAGGGGGAAACACTGGGCCTAATAAAGCCCTTCTCAAGAAGGTCTTGCAACTGATCTTTCAATTCTTTTAATTCCGGTGGGGCCATACGATAGGGTGGAATAGAGATGGGCTGAGTGCCCGGTGCCAGATCAATACAGAAATCAATATCTCTGTCGGGTGGCATGCCCGACAGGTCTGAAGGAAAAACCTCAGGAAACTCCCGTACAATAGGGACTGACTCAATGGAAGGAACCTCTGCGCTGTAATCACGAACATAAGCCAGATAAGCTAGACACCCCTTCTCGACCATGCGTCGAGATTTAACATAGGAAATAACAGTGCAAACGGAGTGGCTTGAGGTACCTTTCCACTCTAGTCGGGGTGATTCTGGCAAGGCCAAGGTCACAGTCTTAGCATGACAATCTAAAATAGCATGGTATGGGGACAACCAGTCCATCCCCAATATGACATCAAAATCCACCATGTCCAAAAGCAACAGATCAACACGGGTCTCAAGACCCCCAAATATAACTACACACGAACGATGTACTCGGTCGACTACAATGGAGTCACCCACCGGTGTAGACACATAAACTCTGGAATATCCAGAGCATAGCCGGGCACGGCCAAATACGGTGCAAAGTAGGAAGACACATATGAATATGTAGATCCGGGGTCAAATAACACCGAAGCACCTCCGCCACACACAAGAATGGTACTCGTAATCACGGCATCCGATGCCTCCGCCTCTGGGCTCCGGCCGGTAAAGCATAGAATCGGGGATCGGCACCTCCCCTCCGAGCTACGTCTCCAGGACGGCCATCAACTGGCTGACCTCTACCTCTGGCCGGACGGTCTCCACCTCTATGGTCTCGACCTCCACCTCTATAATCCCTACCCCCGCCTCGGGCTGGCTGGGCAGGCCGAGGGTCAGCCGGGGCCCGAATCATAGGACGAGGGCCCCGCCGCTGAGAGTTTCCCGTTGCTTGAGGGCAGTACTGATAAAATGACTCGGGTCACCACAACCGTAAGCAACTCTTAGAATGATAGGGCTGCTGTCCCCGACGACCCGAATGGCCTCCACGAACACTCGAAGAGGCCGAGCATTAATAGGAGGCCGATCTGAATACCGCCCACGAAACCCACGATCACCCGGTCCACCCCGTGAAGCTTGAAGGGTGGAATGGAAAGGCCCGGAAGACCGGCCCCTATCAAAATATTCTCTGCCACCCGAAGAAGAACCACTAAACCTCGCTCGAATGACGAGGCCTCTTGTCCGAAGAATAACCACTTCCCCGAGCAAGAGCCATCTCAACTCTACGTGTCGCATTAGCTGCCTCCTGAAATGATATGTCACTCCCCACGCCCATAGCCATCTGAAGTCTAATTGGCTGATTAAGCCCATCTATGAACCCGCGGACCCTCTCCCGCTCTGTGGGAAGTATCACCACCGCATGACGAGCCAAATCAACAAATCTCGTCTCATACTGAGTGACCGTCATAGTGCCCTGATGGAGGCGCTCAAACTGCCTCCGAAGTGCATCCCGCTGAGTATCAGGGAGAAACTTCTCCAGAAATAGCTCTGCAAACTGATCCCATGATAAAGCTGGGGACCCTGCTGGTCGAGTCAAGCAATAATCCCTCCACCAAGTCTTTGCGGATCCTGAAAGCCTGAATGTACAGAAGTCAACTCCATTGGACTCCACGATCCCCATAGTCTTGAGAATCTCGTGGCAACTGAATAAGAAATCCTAAGGATCCTCTGATGTGGTACCGCTGAAAGTAGTGGTAAACAGCTTGGAGAACCGATCAAGTCTCCATAAAGAATTCGAAGTCATGGCCGCTCCATCTCCGGCATGAGCCGTGGTACCCTGACTGAGTGGCCACAGCTGGCTGAACCACCGGTGCCTGAGGCTGAGGAGCTACCGGCTCCGGAATACGAGCAATAGGAGTCTGGGCCCCTCCTCCAGCCTGAGAAGCGGCTGGTGCAACTGATAATAAGCCTGCTCTGGCAACGCTGTCCATAAATCCCGCTATCCTGACCAAAGCCTCCCGAAGATCCGGGGTAAATAAAGCCTCTCCGGGACCTGAGCTGGGCCCCCTAGAGCTGCTGGGACTGAAACCTCATTGCCAGTCTCAATATGAGGATCCACCTCCGGAATAGCTGCCGGGGGCTGAGCTCTGCCCCTACCACGACCTCCGATACGGCCTCGGCCCCTGCCTCCTCACGGGAGCTGCCTGGGGCTCGGGCTGCTGGTCAGCGGACGAAGAAGCGCGTGTCCTCACCATCTGCGAAAGGACATAATAGAACTTCAATCAGTATTTGAGGAACAAATCGCACGACAAGAAGAAACAAATAAGAGACTCTTTCCTAACTCTATAGACTCTGGAGGACAAGTACAGACGTCTCTGTACCTACCTCTCAAACTCTACTAAGCTTGTTCGTGAGTGGTGAGACCTATGTAACCTAGAGCTCTGATACCAACTTGTCACGGCCCGGATTTACCCCCAACATCGGGACCGTGATGGCGCCTACTCATGGTAGCTAGGCAAGCCTCTTTATTCACACTATCCTGTTTAACAATACTTCATACTCAAATTAATAACCAAAATCATAATCTTAATTAGACAAGTGCGGAAGACTTTATACAAATAGAAATAAGCAGTTTTAAGGCAACTTATACTGAAATCCTCTACCCAAGACGTGGAGTCACCAACTCACAAACTACTACTGAATGCTACACATAAAGGTCTGAAAGAAATATGACATAATCTGTTTGTCTCGGAACAAATAGACTACAACTAATAACATAAGTAAAAGAAGAGACACCGGGCCTGCGGACGCCTGCAAGCTACCTCGGTCTCAAAGTGTTCAACTTCCACGCAAAAGATTTACTGCTGCTGCTCCTGATCGAAACCTGGACCTGTGCAAAAACGCACAGAAGTGCAGTATCAGCACAACCGACCCCATGTGCTGGTAAGTGCCTGGCCTATCCCGGCGAAGTAGTGACAAGCCTAGGACTAGACACCCACATAAACCTGTGCAGTCCCATATATATGTATATCACAAAATAACGAGAAATAACCAAGTAATAACACAATAAGGAATATCTCAAAAGAACTCAACAATTAACAACAGTTAATAAGTTCACAAGGAAAACAAGGTATAATGGAAAAACAAGTAATATCAAGTCAAGGAATGGCAAGTAGTTGCACGACATCACCCTTCGTGCTTTTACTCTCATCCTCACCAAATAAGTAAATAAAGTGCACGGCATCACCCTTCGTGCTTTTACTCTCATCCTCACATCCATGGTACGGCATGATCCTTCGTACATGGTTCAATAACAAGGCACGGCATGATCCTTCGTGCATAATCAACAATATGGTACGGCATTAACCTTCGTGCATAATCAATAAAACATGGCACGGCATTAACCTTCGTGCATAAATAATAAATCAAGGCACGGCATCACCCTTCGTGTATTATCACTCTTCCTCACCCAAATAACAATCATAGTTAAGGGCAAAGAATGAAACAGTAAATCATAAACCGTCCCAGCAAGGGCAATCAATAATCATCTTCACAACAAGTCCCGACAAGGGAGAACAATAACAATTCTACAACCCAGCAAGGGTTCAACAATTTATCTTCAAATATGTCTCACAATAAGTATTAACAACGACTCACGGTCATACTAGACGCCAGTGTATGGATGCTCATCACCACAGCCCATACACCGCACTCGATCACATAACACATATCACATAATCCTATTCCCTTAAGCTAGGATAGAACAAACACTTACCTCAAATGTTTACGAACAATTCAATCCATGGTAATGCCCTTTCCTTTCAAATTTGGCTCCAATCCAATCGTATCTATACACAATTGATTTAATATCATCAATACTACTCAACAAACTTATTCATAAGACCAATTACAACTTTAACAACATTCTGCCTAGAATAGTGAATTTCGACCCCGGGCCCACATGGTCGAAACTCGGGGTTCGGACCAAAATCCGGTTACCCATCCCCCCACGAGTTCAAGTATATGATTTGTTTCAAAATTGGACCTCAATTCGAGGTCCAATTTCCTAATTCATGAAAAACCCTATATTCTACCAAAAACAAGAAATTCTACCATGAAAACCTTTGATTTCTATTGAAAAACGTGTTTAATGTTGTTAGGAATTGAAAGAATTAAGTAAAAAGTGACTTACAATTGCTTTGAAGAAGAGGGAGTTCGTGAAAAATCGCCAATGGGTGTTTTTGGATTGTGAAATGTGAAAAATGAAGCTGGAAATCGTGATTTACATGTCTCTGTGTTCGCATTTGCGAACATGGGTTCGCAGTTGCGAACCTCGACCAATTTCTGTAGTTGAAAAATAAGCTAAGGATGGAAAGTTTGCATTTGCGAACTTTTGTTCGCATTTGCGAAGCCAAGGCAAATGCTGGGGGGTTCGCATTTGCGACATAATGTTCGCATTTGCGAACAAGGCTGGCTTCAAGGGACCTTCGCATTTGCAAAGCCTGGCTTAACACTGAAGGCCTCGCATTTGCGAAGTTGTGTTCGCATTCGCGAACCCAAGTAGTCCTGGACGCCCTTCGCATTTGCGATCAAGGGTTCGCATTTGCGAACCCTGCCTTGATCTGTGACCTTCGCAATTGCGAGAAATGCTTCGCAAATGCGAAGCCCACAGCTGGGTGAAAAACCAGCAGTGCAAAAATTCATAAATTGATCCAACGGCCTATCAAATCTTTACCCGAGCCCCCGGGCTCCAAACCAAACATGTACACAACATCAAAAACACATAACGAACGTGTTCGTGCGATCACATCGCCAATATCACATCGTTTTCATCAAATCAAGCCTCAAGTTCATGATTTTCATACTTTTGGTTTTCAAAACTTACAAACTTGGAACTCAAGGTCCAAAACATATCAAACGACATCCGAATGTCACCAAACTTTGCAGAAAGCACATATATAATATTTAAGACTTGTACCGGGCGTCGGAACCAAAATACGAGCCCGATACCAAGGTCAATTAATTCATTTTCCTTTAACAATTACATCAAAAACAATTTCACAGAAAAATTCATAACTTGGGTTCTAGGCCTCAGAAATTCGACTCCGGACGCATGTCCAAGTCCCATATTTTCCTACGGACCTTTCGGGACCATCCAATCTCGGGTCCGGATCCGTTTACCAAAAATATTGACCGAGGTCAACCATATCAATATTAATATCATTTTTCTCCAAATTTCGCATAGAATTCATATTTTCTATCACAAAAACTTTCCGGCCACATGCCCGGATCATGCACGTAAATCGAGGCAACATAAAATGAGGTTTTCAAGGCCTCAGAAGTTTGAAAAGATTAATAAAATAAGTGATGACCCTTTGGGTCGTCACAAGAAATGGTGCTGATGAGAAGCTTTATGCAGTCCTTATAAGTGCATATTTAATATTGGAAAAAATATCCTCCAGCATGTTATTTCATATCTGGAGAGAAAAGGAGATATGAAGAACATCAACAAGATCAAGCTGCTACATGGAGTTTCTAACACCTATTGCCATTCATTGTTTGCTATTGTGTTCCCAATTCTTTGAATGGAGAGAGAAAATATATTTCCTAGAAAGGCAATGAATTCTTGCCCAGATGAACAAGTCTATTTAATTATTACCATTCCATGCTTGACAGCTATACATAGTTTGGAGCACAATTTTATCGGCACGTCAACCCGAAAAACCCAAAAAACCCGAGAAACCCGAGAAAACCCGATATTAAAAAACCCGACTTTTGTTGGTTTGGTTTGATCTATAGATTTAAAAACCCGATACAATTGGTTTGGTTTGATAATTGCAAAATCCGAACCAACCCGACCTATGTACACCCCTACCCACATGTATTACTCCAAGTTGCCAATTTAATATACCTTACTTTAATACTCAATGTTACATGAAATATTAGTGCATAATGACCATCAAGAAAGGCTATCATAAAAAATGTTTTTTTTTTCAACAAATCCTTGAAACGTTAATGCATGTTCATGCCTCTTTTTTTAAGTATTATAATAAGTCCAAATTATAAAACACCCAAATTAACTTAAAATACTAATCAATATTTAATAATAATTATCACACAAAATTAAACACCAATTAAAATAAAATAACACAATTTCGATATTAAATATTAAAAAAAATGCATATTTTTTGTGATTTTTATTTTTGTAAGACAAACTTAATTAGTTCTAATTATAAAAATTAAATCCTAAATGAATATTTTTTTGTATTTTCATTAATTTAACATATAAACATGCACGCACAAAAATACAAATAATAAAAGAAAAATAACACAAAATTTACAACAATTGCAAACGACACAAAACTATTTTATTTTTGAGTTTTTGGTAGTGATTCTCATATAGGGCAAAAATCACGTGCTCACAAAAATAAAGGTTAAAAAAGCCAAAATAGCAAAAGATACTTAAAAAAAACTCTTACCATGAGTTTTTGGTATCCAATCGTAGCGACTGGAAAGAGTTTTCCAGGTCCTACCCTCCATTGTGGTAACCTTCAAAAGTCTTTCTACCCGACCACGAATATTAGGTACAGGTGTAACCATACCCATGGTTACGGAAAAAAGAAACACGATAGTCAAAATAGGTAAGGTAGGAAATAAACAAGCACGGGGATATTTAATACTCATGTGCAAAGTTTCACTTCTCCGGAAAGCAGATGTTCCTTTCTCCGACTAGACCTGCGGTTGGGGAAGCAACATAACGAGCATACAACCCACGACCTTTGTCATCTTCAGGATTCACCAAAACTCTTTTGCTCCTAGCTGCTAAGACAAATATCCCATTTTGAAAAATCAAATAGAGTAGAGGTGAACTAAATGGGGGAAGGTAAATTCTACGTCGGCTTTGTTGGCAAGGTGTCACGACCCTAGTTCACCAATCGTGAACATGTCGTGATGGCATCCAGTCCCTACAACTAGGTAAGCCTAACACGTTGCGGAATACACAAGCTATGAACACTTAAATAAGAAACAGCGAAAAAATAGCATAAAAAGGTATGTAATCCATGCCGCTTGGCACATACATCCGTCAACACACTGAATAAAACGTTACCAAGATCCTGGAATCCCACGGTAACACAGACTAAAAGAGAATATACAACTGTGGCTCTATATGTAAAGATTATCTAACAACGAAATGAAGAACAATGTCAACTAGTACTATTAGAATAGAAGGAAAGCCTCCGGATCTGCGGACGTAGCAGATCATACCTCGAGGTCTCCAGAAAGCTGCGGAAATCACCTAGCTCGAGCCTGCTCTGATGTACCTGGATCTGCACAACAAAAGTGTGCAGAAAAGTAGCATGAGTACACCACGGCGGTACTCGGTAAGTGCCAAGCCTAACCTCGATGGAGTAGTGACGAGGAAGGTCAGGGCCCTACTGAGAAACAATAATATAATGATGATAACAAAAATAAACAGTTTAAATGATAATAATTTCCGAAATAACAACAATAAGATGATTACTGCAACTATCTACAATTAAGCTAACAACCAATAACCAACTCAATAAAACAAATCCAGGACCTGTAGGAATTGAACCCACAGTCCCATTTTCAGTACCTCTGGGTCACCGGGAATCGAACCCGCAGCCCATGTCTCAATAATATCTCAATAACTCAGGATCTCCGGGAATCGAACCCGTAGTCCACTCAATAAAACAAGTCCAGGACCTGTGGGAATTGAACCCACAGTCCCATTTTCAGTACCCCTGGGTCTCCGCAAATCGAACCCGCAGTCCACATTTCAATAAATCTCGGGATCTCCGGGAATCGAACCCGCAGTCCACATTTCAATAAATCTCGGGATCTCCGGGAATCGAACCCGCAGTCCACAAACACAGCAAGTAAAGGAATACACAGAGAGAAGTATAATATGCTTAACTATAACTTCGCCGATAAACAGCGCCAGCAATTACCAAGAGAACTCAAGTAAGACAATTAGGCAACTAGACAGTTAAATACTACCTAATCATGCTTTTCTAACTGCTACCGGGTAGGAATATCGAATTTAATAGCTAAAAACAGGAATATCACTCATTGAACATTTTAAGTAAAGTATGTGTTCAACAACCAGCGCATATACACGCCCGTCACCTCGTGTACAAGGCATTTAAAGTATCACATAATATCCTAGGGGTGAAAGTCCCCCACACGAGGTTAGACAAGCCACTTACCTCAATTCCGGTACAAAAACGCTAAGAAATAACCCTCTTTCCGCGAATGTCGGCCTCCACAAGTGTAGTATCTGATAAAAATCAATAGAATCACATCAAAATAGGCCAATTGGGCATTACCCAATCAAATAACTCAAAATACACCAAAACTCACAAGTTGCCAAAACCCGACTTTTGGTACGCTTATCGAAAAATCACGAAAATTATATTTTCGGGTTCCTTATCTCAATACGAGTCCGTGCATATAAAATTTATCGAAATCGGACTCCGTTTGCCCATTCAAATCAAAGATTTTCTAACATTTAGGCCTAGGGCTCAAACCCACCTTTAATCTTCCAAGTTCAGTGAAATAATCACGGATTTCATGATAAACTAATGAATTAAGGTCAAGAAACTTACCCCCGATGATTTCCCGATGATATCCCAGCGTTTCCCATTCAAAATCCTCTCTTGGAGCTCAACAATGGCGGTTTTGGTGTGTTAGGCCGTGACTGAAATGTTCTGGACTTAAAGTCACTGCCAGGCCATTTTACTCTATGCGATCGTAGCATTGGGCTTGCGATCGCGATGCACAAAATATGGGCGGCCTTATTTTTCCTCTACGCGATCGCGTGATCCTGGACGCGATCGCAGTGAACAACTCAGCGACCCAACGCGATCGCAAACGACATGAACGCGATCGCGAAGAACAAACTCGTCCGGCTCCCCATACTACCCTACGCGATCGCATACCCCCTCACGCAATCGCGATGCTTACTCTCCTAGACTTACGCGATCGCACCCTCCACCTTGCGATCGCAGAGCTCCGGGCTTTTCCCTTACGCGATCGCATCCTAGGCATCGCGATCGCGATGCATTACCACCACACCTTACGCGATCGCGTGGCCATCTCCGCGATCGCGGAGAGCAAAATTGCTCTACAATTATTGCAGCAGAAACAGCAGTGCCTTTTGGCACAAATTGGTCCGTTTGGACCCCCGAATTCATCCCGAGGCTCCCGGGACACCAACGAAAACCACCAACATACTCCAAAACACGATACGAACTCATTCAAATCATAAAAACATGTCTAACAACATTAAAACCCATAATTCACATCGAATTCAAGCCTAAATTTCTTAAAACTTTCCGAATTGCACATTCGATCTAAAACCCGACCAAACGATTCCGACCCCCGGATCAAAATCTCACCTATCGTTCGGATTCGCCAAAATTTCAACCTTTGGCATTTCAAGCCTAATTGAGCTAAGGACCTCCAAAATACATTCCGAACGCGCTCCCAACCCCGAAATCACCCAACGGAGCTAATGGAACCATCAGATTTCGTTCCGAGATCGTCTTAACACTGTTCTGGTTACCGAAATTTTCTATCTTTAAAGCTCTCATTTAGGGACCAAGTGTCCCAAAATACTTCAAATTTCAGGGCCGACTCTCCCGGCAAACCACAATAGCAGAAATGTACTTAGGGAAACAGTTAAATTAGGGATTGGGGCGTAATTTTCTAAAATGACCGGCCGGGTCGTTACATCTTCCCACCCTTAAAAGATTCGTTTGTCTTCAAACGAGCATAGAAAACATACTTGGAGTAGTGAAAAGATGAGGGTACTGGCTGCGCATATCCTGCTCGGTCTCCCAAGTCGCCTCCTCGACCGGCTGGCCCCGCCACCGAACCTTTACCGAAGCGATGTTCTTTGACCTTAGCTTTCTGACCTGCCTGTCTAGAATGGCTACTGGCTCCTCAACATAAGACAGATCCTTGTCAAGCTGAACAGAAGTGAAATCCAACACATGCGACGGGTCACCATGGTACCTCCGGAGCATGGAGACATGAAATACGTGGTGAAAAGGCTAACTCATAGGCAACCTCCCCAATACGCCTCAAAATCTCAAAAGGGCCAATAAATCTGGGACTCAGCTTCCCTTTCTTTCCAAACCCCATAACGCCCTTCATGGGCGAGACTCGAAGCAGAACCCGCTCACCAACCATAAAGCCACATCGCGAACCTTCTTGTCCGCATAACTCTTCTGTCTAGACTGGGCTGCACGAAGTCTGTCCTGAATCACCTTGACCTTGTCCATAGCCTCCCGAACCATATCAGTACCTAGCAACCCTGGCCTCGCCCGGCTCAAACCAACCCACGGGAGACCCGCACCTCCTACCATATAGGGCCTCGTACGGTGCCATCTGAATACTAGACTGGTAGCTGTTGTTATAAGCAAACTCCGCCGGTGGCAAGAAGTGATCCCATGAACCTCCAAACTCAATCACGCACGCACGGAGCATATCCTCCAAAATCTGAATAGTGCGCTCGGACTGCCCATCAGTCTGGGGGTGAAATGCTGTGCTCAGCTCCACCCGAGTACCTAACTCCTGCTGTACGGCTCTCCAGAACCGTGAAGTGAACTGAGTGCCTCTATCTGAAATGATGGAAACCGGAATACCATGCAGCCGAACTATCTCCCTGATATAGATCTCCGCCAGTCGCTCCGATGAATATGTAGTGCTCACCGGTATAAAATGGGCGGACTTGGTCAGCCGATCCACAATGACCCAAATGGAATCTAACTTCCTAACCGTCCGTGGGAGTCCAGATACAAAGTCCATGGTAATGCGCTCCCATTTCCACTCGGGAATCTCGATCTGTTGCATCAATCCACCCGGACGCTGATGCTCATACTTTACCTGCTGGCAGTTGAGGCATCTAGAAACATAATCAACTATATCCCTCTTCATCCGCCTCCACCAGTAATGTTGTTTCAAGTCCTGATACATCTTCGCGGCTCCCGGATGGATGGAATACCGCGAGCTATGGGCCTCTGCTAGAATCAGCTCTCGAAGATCATCTACATTGGGCACACAGATACGCCCATGCATCCTCATAACTCCATCATCTCCGATGGTAACATCTCGAGCATCACCACGCCGAACTCTATCCCGGAGGACAAGCAAATGAGGGTCGTCGAACTGACGCTCCCTGATGCGGTCAAATAGAGAAGACCGAGAAATCACACAAGCCAGAACCCGGCTGGGCTCCGAAAGATCCAGTCTAACAAACTGCCTGGCTAAAGCCTGAACATCCATCGCCATAGGCCTCTCCGAAGCTGGTAGATACGCCAAACTCCCCAAACTCTCTGCTCGACGACTCAAGGCATCGGCAACCACATTAGCTTTGCCCGGATGATAGAGAATAGTAATATCATAGTCCTTCAGTATCTCCAACCATCTCCTCTGACACATATTCAGGTCCTTCTGCTTAAGCAAGTGCTGCAAGCTCCGGTGATCAGTGTAGATCTCACAAGGAACCCCATATAAATAATGACGCCAAATCTTCAAGGCGTGAACAATGGCAGCTAGCTCCAAATCATGAACAGGGTAATTCTTCTCATGCACCTTCAGCTGTCTCGACGCGTAGGCAATCACCCTACCGTCCTGCATCAATACCGCACCGAGTCCAACTCGTGAGGCATCACAATATACGGTATAGGACCCCGTACCTGTAGGCAACATCAATATAGGGGCCGAAGTCAAAGCTGTCTTGAGCTTCTGAAAGCTCGCCTCACACTCGTCTGTCCACTGAAAAGGTGCACCCTTTTGGGTCAATCTAGTCATAGGTGCTGCAATCGAAGAGAACCCCTCTACAAAACGACGGTAATAGCCCGCCAAACCAAGGAAACTACAAATCTCAATAGCGGAGGAGGGTCTGGGCCAACTCTGCACGGCCTCCACCTTCCTCGGATCTACTCGAATACCATCACTCGACACCACGTGGCCCAAAAATGCCACCGAACTCAACCAGAATTCACATTTAGAGAACTTGGCATATAGCTGCTTCTCCCTCAGAATCTGAAGCACTATCCTCAAATTCTGCTCGTGCTCTTCCCGACTCCGGGAATATACTAGAATATCATCAATGAAAACAATCACGAACGAGTCCAGATAAGGCCTGAACACACTGTGCATCAAATGCATAAATGCTGCTGGGGCATTAGTCGACCCAAAAGACATCACGAGGAACTCATAGTGACCATACCGGGTCCTGAAGGCAGTCTTCGGGATATCTGGCTCCCGAATCTTCAGCTGGTGATACCCAGAGCGCAAATCAATCTTAGAAAACACCTGTGCGCCCTGTAGCTGGTCAAATAAATCATCAATACGGGGCAAAGGATACCGGTTCTTCACTGTAACCTTGTTCAGCCGACGATAGTCAATACACATACGCATAGAACCGTCCTTTTTCTTCACAAACAATATAGGAGCACCCCAAGGCGAAATACTGGGTCGAATAAAACCCTTGCCCAATAACTCCTGTAACTGATCCTTCAACTCCTTCAACTCAGGAGGAGCCATACGGTACGGTGGAATAGAAATGGGCCGAGTGCCCGGCAACAAGTCAATAGCAAAGTCAATATCTCTGTCGGGCGGCATGCCCGGAAGATCAGCTGGAAATACATCAGCAAACTCACGTACCACATGAACAGAATCAATAGAGGGAGTGTCAACACTGACGTCCCGCACATAGGCTAGATAAGCAGCACACCCCTTCTCAACCATACGCCGAGCTCTGAGAAAAGAAATAACACGGCTAGGGGTGTGATCTAGAGTACCACTCCACTCAATACGTGGAATGCCTGGCATAGCCAGTGTCACGGTCTTGGCATGACAATCAAGAATAGCATAATGGGGCGACAACCAGTTCATGCCCAGAATAATATCAAAATCGACCATCCCGGGCAACAATAGATCCACTCTGGTCTCAAAATCACAAATGGTAACCAAACACGATCGATATACACGGTCCACGGCCAAAGAATCACCCACCGGAGTGGAAATATAAATGGGGGCACTCAAAGAATCCCGAGGCACACCCGGATGAGAAGCAAAGTAAGAAGACACATATGAAAAGCGCCTGGGGCACTCCCTAACCAGGTGGCGAGTATCCTCGCACTCAAAACAAGCTCCGGGAGGACGTGGGGTGGCTGAGATCGACCGGCCTCACCCCCACTCGTCCGACCCCTGGAAGGACCCCGCGCGGGAGGTGCACTGGGAAATCAGGGGAGCATAATAAGGCTCCCGAGGTCGCTCGGAAGACCCGGAGTACCTACCGGCTCGCACGGTGCAATGCCGAGTGAATCGGTCGGCCGAATAACCCCCGCCAAAAGGACCGGATGATGAAGTTCGGGCACCACAGAAATGGCCCGACTCACGAGACCTCTTGGCCTTTCTCTCTCTCTCGCTCTCTCGAACATACACTCGATCCTCTTGGCAATGCTAACTGCATGCTGATAAGATATATCTATCTCAAGCTCTCCGGCCATGCCGGATCGGATAGGCGGAACAAGGCCCTCAATAAATCTCCGCACTCTCTCCCGAACCGTGGCTACCAAAGCGGGTGCATGCCTGGCTAGACGAGTGAAACTGATAGCATACTTTGATACTGACATGGAGCCCTGTCACAACCGCTCAAACTCCGAGCGCCAAGAATCCCTAAGGCTCGAGGAACAAACTCTCTCAAAAATAGATCCGAAAACTGCGTCCAGGTCAATGAAGCAGACTCTCCGGACTATCCAACTCATACGTGCGCCACCAATCATAAGCGGTCCCACGAAACTGAAAAGCGGTGAAGGAAACCTCGCTAGTCTCCACAATCCCCATAGTATGAAGAATACGATGACACTCCTCCGAAAACCCAAAGCATCATCTGAAGCCAACCCACCGAACACTTGGAGGGTCATATTTTTGAACCTCTCCAATCTACGCCGCTCGTCCTCGGAGGCAGCTGGCCCACCTCCGGGCTGTACTGGGGCGGCAGGAGGCATAACCAAAACTTCCGGAACCTGTCCCACCGGCACACGCTCGCTCCGGTGTAACGGCCGCGGGAGTCCGGGACCCTCCTCGGCCCGAGATGTAGGCCGCGACGAGAGAAGCGATCTCGCTCGAGCTAAAGTGGTATACATACTCGTGAACCGGGCCAGGGTTTCCTTTAGTGCTGGAGTAGTAGCGGTTGTAGTCGGTGTACCAGGTGCCCGCGCTCCAACCTGGTCTACCTGTGGCACCTCAGGCGGCAGCGCGCGCGGGTGCTGTGGCCGCACCTCGGGCGCGTCCTCGTCCTCTACCTCGGCCCCGGCCTCTGACGGCGGCAACAGGGGGCGCGGGTACCTGATCATCGCGAGTAGATCGTGTCCTCACCATCTGTGAGAGAATAGAAAGCAGTAGTTTAGATTTTTGATGTCAAAAATGTCGTACGACAAGGAATCCAAAAGAAATAAAGAGTTTCCGAAACAGTTACATAGCCCCTCGTAGATAAATACAGACGTCTCCGTATCGATCAGCGAGACTCTAAGTAACCGGTCTGTGTCCCGTGACTCCTATAAACCTAGAGCTCTGATACCAACTTGTCACGACCCTAGTTCACCAATCGTGAACATGTCGTGATGGCACCCAGTCCCCACAACTAGGTAAGCCTAACACATTGCGGAATACACAAGCTATGAACACTTAAATAAGAAACAACGAAAAAATAGCATAAAAAGGTATGTAATCCATGCCGTTTGGCACATACATCCGTCAACACACTAAATAAAACGTTACCAAGATCCGGAATCCCACGGTAATACAGACTAAAAGAGAATATACAACTGTGGCTCTATATGTAAAGAGTATCTAACAACGAAATGAAGAACAATGTCAACTAGTACTATTAGAATAGAAAGAAAGCCTCCGGATCCTGCGGACGTAGCAGATCATACCTCGAGGTCTCCAGAAAGCTGCGGAAATCACCTAGCACGAGCCTGCTCTGATGTACCTGGATCTGCACAACAAAAGTGTGCAGAAGAGTAGCATGAGTACACCACGGCGGTACTCGGTAAGTGCCAAGCCTAACCTCGATGGAGTAGTGACGAGGAAGGTCAGGGCCCTACTGAGAAACAATAATATGATGATGATAACAAAAATAAACAGTTTAAATGATAATAATTTCCGAAATAACAACAATAAGATGATTACCGCAACTGTCTACAATTAAGCTAACAACAAATAAACAACTCAATAAAACAATTCCAGGACCTGTAGGAATTGAACCCACAGTCCCATTCTAAGTATCTCTGGGTCTCCGGGAATCGAACCCGCAGCCCATGTCTCAATAATATCTCAATAACTCAGGATCTCCGGGAATCGAACCCGCAGTCCCTACCAATAAGTCAGGATCTCCGGGAATCGAACCCGCAGTCCACATTTCAATAAATCTCAGGATCTCCGGGAATCGAACCCGCAGTCCACAACAATACCACTCCGGGTCTCTGGGAATCGAACCCACAGCCCTGGGATCTCCGGGAATTGAACCCGCAGTCCACAAACACAGCAAGTAAAGGAATACACAGAGAGAAGTATAATATGCTTAACTATAACTTCGCCGATAAACGGCGCCAGCGATTACCAAGAAAACTCAAGTAAGACAATTAGGCAACTAGACAGTTAAATACTACCTAATCATGCTTTTCTAACTGCTACCGGGTAGGAATATCGAATTTAACAGCTAAAAACAGGAATATCACTCATTGAACATTTTAAGTAAAGTATGTGTTCAACAACCAGCGCATATACAAGCCCGTCACCTCGCGTACAAGGCATTTAAAGTATCACATAATATCCTAGGGGTGAAAGTCCCCCACACGAGGTTAGACAAGCCACTTACCTCAATTCCGGTACAAAACCGCTAAGAAATAACCCTCTTGCCGCGAATGTCGGCCTCCACAAGTGTAGTATCCGATAAAAATCAATAGAATCACATCAAAATAGGCCAATTGGGCATTACCCAATCAAAATAACTCAAAATGCACCAAAACCCACAAGTTGCCAAAACCCGACTTTCGGTACGCTTATCGAAAAATCACGAAAATTATATTTTCGAGTTCCTTATCTCAATACGAGTCCGTGCATATAGAATTTATCGAAATCGGACTCCGTTTGCCCATTCAAATCAAAGAATTTCTAACATTTAGGCCTAGGGCTCAAACCCACCTTTAATCTTTCAATTTCAGTGAAATAATCACGGATTTCATGATAAACTAACGAATTAAGGTCAAGAAACTTACCCCCGATGATATCCCGATGATATCCCAGCGTTTCCCCTTCAAAATCCTCTCTTGGAGCTCAACAATGGCGGTTTTGGTGTGTTAGGACGCGACTGAAATGTTCCGGACTTAAAGTCACTGCCAGGCCATTTTACTCTACGCGATCGCAGCACTGGGCTTGCGATCGCGATGCACAAAATATGGGCGGCCTTATTTTTCCTCTACGCGATCGCGTGATCCTGGACGCGATCGCAGTGAACAACTCAGCGACCCTACGCGATCGCAAACGACATGAACGCGATCGCGAAGAACAAACTCGTCCGGCTCCCCAAACTACCCTACACGATCACATACCCCCTCACGCGATCGCGATGCTTACTCTCCCTGACTTACGCGATCGGACACTCCACCTTGCGATCGCAGAACTCCGGGCTTTTCCCTTACGCGATCGCATCCTAGGAATCGCGATCGTGATGCATTACCACCACACCTTACGCAATCGCGTGGCCATCTCCGCGATCGCGGAGAGCAAAATTGTTCTGCAATTATTGCAGCAGAAACAGCAGTGCCTTTTGGCACAAATTGGTCCGTTTGGACCCCCGAATTCATCCCGAGGCTCCGGGACACCAACGAAAACCACCAACATACTCCAAAACATGATACGAACTCATTCAAATCATAAAAACACGTCTAACAACATCAAAACCCATAATTCACATCGAATTCAAGCCTAAATTTCTTAAAACTTTCCGAATTGCACATTCGATCTAGAACCCGACCAAACGACGTCCGAATGACCTGAAACTTTGCGGACATATCCATATTCACATAACAAAGCTACAGAAATTGTCGGAATTACATTCCGACCCCCGGATCAAAATCTCACCTATCGTTCGGATTCGCCAAAATTTCAACCTTCGGCATTTCAAGCCTAATTGAGCTAAGGACCTCCAAAATACATTTTGAACGCGCTCCCAACCCCGAAATCACCCAGCGGAGCTAATGGAACCATCGGATTTTCGTTCTGAGATCGTCTTAACACTATTCCAGTTACGGAAATTTTCTATCTTTAAAGCTCTCATTTAGTGACCAAGTGTCCCAAAATACTTCAAATTTCAGGGCCGACTCTCCCGGCAAACCACAATAGCAGAAATGTACTTAGGGAAATAGTTAAATTAGGGATTGGGGTGTAATTTTCTAAAACGACCGATCGGGTCATTACACAAGGTGCCTCAAACATGCAACAACTCGCCACACTATTGGGCCAATTTGCCCCAAGCAAATATTAAAAAAATGGGAGAAGTCTAAGATAACCGGGTCGATGGCCGGTTTGAACCCCAAAGTGAAATGATAGGTATAAACAATGGAATAACCTATGATATAATAGGTAATTCTTTGATTTGGATTAGGAATAATACAGGGTAAATCTTTAGACCAATGGCACTTCTTCCTAACTATGGGTACCAAAACGCTTGTGATTAGGGTAGGATAAGGAATAACACGATCTAGTGCAGCCACTTGGGTTTTTAAAGATTCTTTATCATGATGGAAAGAATAATAATGGGGAAATCTTCTACTATGGGTTCACGCAAAGGCTCAGTTGAATCCTTACTTCGAGAAGAACCTTTTTGCGAATGGGAACCTCTGGTTCCAGAAGAAGGTCCAGAACCAGAAGGAGGCATTGAAGCGCTACCAGGAGTGGAACTTAGATTGCGTAGTCTACCTCTTCTTCTATGTCTTACAGGAGCATTGGAAAAATTATCTAGAATAGGAGATTCCCTAGGGTTAGGTTTCGAAGAAGCCATGGATGCAAGCGTTGAATTAAATCAAGGAATAATAAAGTAAATTTGCAAGATGAAAGTGTTCAATTCAATTTATGAATAACAAGACAGGAAGAGAGGCTATATTTATAGTATTGGGTAATTATAAAAAGAAAGAGTACGATGATAAAAGATGCTATAATGATGATAACTGATACTTCGTGAAGAGTGAAGCCGAAAAGAAAGCCTAGAAAAGTGCTGCAAGGCAGTGCAACCAATGAGGAAGTAACACGTGTCTAGAGCATTAAAAGGAAGTGACAACTGAAGTGTCAACTTTGTCAAAATATTATTGGTGACAAAAATTCTCCTTTTAAGAATTCCACTTCCTAAATATTCATACTGATGAATAAATAGAAAATGGGGGACTATCTGTATTGGGGACAATTATATATATTAATGAGCAATGACATGACATGACACATGGAATTATTCATAAGTTATGATTGAGTCGAGAATTTTAAGCTAATGCAGATAAAAAGAAGTACGAGGTAAATGAACAAAAAGAGGTATGAGACAACATGGTGCAAAAGAGATACGGGAACGAAAATAAGGTACACGTTAAGAGGCTCGAAACCTCATCCCTATTTAAGTACAATTATGTAAGAGATATGAAAAGGCAATGAACCTGGTCACATAAGAGGATGAAGATACATGTCATTTCAAGAGCAACAAATACCGGAGTCGTTAAGGAATATTTGCATTCAATATAATGATTATGTAACGTAGTATTTAATATCATTAAATATTCATAATGGCCTCATTATGACTTGGACGTAACATACATTTATAAAGATTCTCCATGAGACCTATAAAAAAAGAAACATGTAATCGATGGGGAGACAAGACGCTACTCGAATATATTATCGATTTACATGCTTTCATATCTAAATACCTGGAAATTCTTTTCTTTAGTTATTTTTTCGATTATTAGTATCGCTATTTTTCTATATTCAAGATTTGACTAAAAATTTATTTTTTGGTTGAACAACACTGAGTGTCAATATAGTGATTTATTCATTGTTTATTTTTCAAATTATGACATTGCTTATGTAAAATTCTTCGTACGAAACTGGTGATAAGAAACTGTTCAAAACACCAATGCTATGTTAGGAATTGGCATCCAAAAATGTTTTGATGATTATTTTGGACAAAAAATATATTTTTAACGCTAAAAAAAGTTACACAAATAGGTGTTTCGCAGTATTATACTGCAAATTACCTTAACAGAAATTTAGCCATTAAAGTAATTCGCAGTATAATACTGTGAATTATAATTTTTTTTACAATAATTTGCAGCATAAAACTACAAATTATAATTTTTTTATAATTCGCAATATTATACTGCAAATTACTATTTTTTTTGGTTGTAATATACTACAAATTATGAAAAGAAAAAGTTGTCCCCACCAATTAATTGACATAACAATAATTTAAACACATAAAATATAGTACTATATTGCGAATTAATTATTAAGTTTTTCTACAAGAAAGCAATTTTTTTCACAATTAATTAATTTTATTTTGGTTGTGTTATTGGTTGCTAACATCTGAGTTTATTTTCATTTGCAAAATCTTGTATTTTTACGATAATTAAAATATATCGAAATCTGAATTTGTTTTAGATTTTTTTTATCTAGTAAATTATTGCTAGGAAGATTGTTTATCTTTTCAAGAATTTTGATGCAAAATTACTTGTAGAATTAACCTTTTCATGATTGCTAAGAAAAAATCTCTATTGCGTTAGAAGTACCAATTACTTTACATAACTAGATTTCTTAGAAATAAAAGATACCTTCCTGACAAAAAGAATATGAACAGTAGATATATCTTTCTTAAATGAAAGAAAGAAGTAATGGAAGTACACTACAATATATATTTGAATGAGAAAAGTGAAACACCATATACTTCAATGACGAAACACGCTAACGTTAAACAATATTGGTAGTGATATACAAAGATTATTTGCCTAAAAAACTTATGTTACTCTGCACTTAAGTTGTTCAAACAAGAGGATAGAAAACATGCAATATATGAACATTTTTATCACAACAACAACTAGTTCATGCTCCACCGCACTTAGAAAATATAAATTCTTTGATGTACCCATCAAGATTCTAAGAGCATGTTACTAATTTGAATTCAACTAATTACCTAATCTTGGTGTACTAATCTAAATTATTGTTATGTCAGTTAATTAATGTGGCTAAATTAATAAAGGTACTGTGAACTAGTTAAATTTTTTTTTTTTTTGTAATTCGTAGTATAATACTACGAATTACAATTTTTTTTAATAATTCGCAGTATAATACTGCAAATTATAATTTTTTTTGTAAGTCACAGTATTATACTATGAATTATTAAAAAAAGATTTATTATAATTCACAGTATTATACTACGAATTACTTTAATGGCTAAATTTTCGTTAAGGTAATTTGCAGTATAATACTGGGAAATACCTATTTATGTAATTTTTTTAGCATTAAAAATATGCTTTTTGTCCAAAAAATCATCAAAAAGATTTCGGGCTCTACATTATTTTTAATTTGAGAAAGGGTTTGTGTTCAGTGACCATAATCGTGTATAGGGTACTGACACCTTATAGTAGGAACTTGACTCTTCATTATTGACATTTGAAAGTGTATGGGGCCAAATATAGCCTGACCGTAGGGGGTCGAACACAACTTTTCCCACGTTCGCAAAATGATAAGGGTACGACCCATCCCTTACGTCTCCTATAACGAGGGTGCAGTATAGACGTAGGGATACAAATGATGCCATTTATATTTAGACGTCCCCTCTGAAAGGGCGTCAACTACGCCCTCGACGGATTATAGTTTTAGTGTCGAGGCCTCACCTCTATATAAAGAGAGGCTTCCCTGTTGTAATAGACCATGTGTTATTATCTAATAATACAATTTCTCTCATTCTCTCTCTATTATTCTCTCTCAACTATGATAGGCGGTTATCTTTAAAAGTTCTTCATTTTTGCAAGTATCTCGACATTATAATTACACTAATCTCATATTTAGATTCATTATATTTGATTATGATTTACCCGTCTCATATCTTTTGATTGTTTCTAGATTATAAAGTAACTGATAACTTTTGAGCCAAATAATTTGGCACCGTATGATCATAGTATCCACCTAAAGATTAGATAACCATCTCCTCTATATCACGTGAAAACCAAAAATGACCGAAAACAACACCAGATCTAAAGATATAATGGGGTTCATAACCAATCTCCTTGGCTCTCTCAATGAGGTCAGTGATGATGCTGTCACCAACACAACCCCCGGCACCGAACCAGAAGAAAAAACCCCACCTTCCCCCTCCGAAGATCCAATGACCTTGCATGACAAAGGAGCTTCCACAGCCGCTGCAAAAGAGGCACCATCGATGGTCAGGAAATTGCTGGAAGAGTGGCTAACAAGCACCATGAGTGGCTTAGTCGAAAAATCACCACAAGATAACGTCAAAGCAATACGAACGACGAGTATCGCCACTACCACAGATGAATAAGAAGAGATGCGAGTAAACAACCAACCCGTCAAAACACAGACCAATGATGGAACACTGACCGCCATCCTGAGGAAGATGGAAGAAATGGAGAGCAAAAACAAGGCTCTCCACGACCAGATGAAGGAGAACAAGGAGTGGGTCGACAAAATCCCCGGAGCCCCTAAGTTGTTAGCAAAACGTGATATGGGGTGGTTCGTAGAGCAACCATACTTCGAAGAAGCTGCCCCTACTCCATCCCAAAAACTTTCAAGATGTCCCCTTACTTAAGGGTATACGATGGGACAACTGATCCCGAGCACCATCTCATTCATTATGTTACCGCGGTAAAAGATAACAAGCTATCAAAAGAGCAGGTACCATCAGTGCTGCTAAAAAAGTTTGGCAAGACGCTAACTGGAGGGGCTTTGACATGATACTCCCAATTGCCTGCCAAGGCAATATGAACATTCAAAGAAATGGCGAATAAGTTTGTCATCACCCATGCGGGTGCAAAGAAGGTAGAGGCAAGGGTCAACTACATCTTCACCGTCAGGAAAACCACAGGTGAAGGGCTCACGAACTTCCTCGCCTGCCAAACGTGTCAGAAGGGATGACAGTCGCCGCCTTCCAGAATGGAATAAGCAGGGACGATTCCAGAGCGACTAAGAAGCTACTGAACCAACTCATGAAGTATCCCCCTATGACATGGGAAGAAATCCACAACACTTACTGTGCCGAAGTACGAGCGGACGAAGATGATCTCAACGGGACAACCTAACAGTTAACAGCTATACAATCGGAAACAAGGAAACATCAACGCCAAGAGGGACGTCGGGAAAATTCCCTTCATTATAACAGAGAACAACATCAACCATACACGAGATCTTCCTATCCGCCACCCCGGCATATGGATGCATTACAACGGCACATCGCCCCGCTCCGAAATGAAAGAGGTACGCCCCATTTATTGTCATCACATAATTTTTGTGTTTCTCCTTCAAAAATAGTTTACGTACTGAGGAATCTTGGCACCAAGGTGCAATGCCCTCAGAAGATGAAGTCAGATCCCGCAACGAGGAAGTCGAACGTCCTTTGCGAATTCCATCAGGAACGGGGACACAGGACTGAAGATTGCATAGGCTTACTGCAATAAGTCATCAAAATGCTAAACCAAGTATACTTGAAGGAGCTACTAAGCTACAAAGGAAAGACCAACTTCACACGTGGATGAAAACAACCCCGCGGACCACCAAATCCGCCTTGCCCAATGCAGGCGGTAAATGTGATCATTGGCGACGGCAACGACTCATCGATCAACCATGTCAAATTCACCAACACTCATAGGCTAAAATAGACCATCTCCCATGAATTGTACGACGACTTTAAAGGAAGTATCACCTTCGATTAGTCTGATGCTGATGGTTTGTATTTTCCTCATTACGATGCTTTAGTCATTACTTTAGGCATTATTGATACGGATGTCAAGAGAGTCATGATCGATGACGGAAGCGGCGCCTGTATAATCCACCCGAGAGTCCTTACACAGATGGGACTCAAGGATAGGATAATACCCTGCTGCATAACACTAACCGGTTTTAACAATGCAGTGGAACGTACGTCCGGAGAGGTGACTTTGCCTGTCCTCACGGGAGGGGTCACGTTGGATACAACTTTTCATGTGAGGGACTAGAAGACAGCATACAACGTCATCGTAGGAAGCCTATGGATACATGCCATGCGAGCAGTACCCTCGAGCCTGTACCAAGTAGTCAAGTTCCATACCCTATGGGGAACATTCAGCATCAATGGGAACCGCACACCATACAGGAGTGTTACAAGATAACCCAAGACTGCGCTTACACCTGACGACTAAGGGGGCGAGCATGGAAGCATAGCAATTAGGCATGTCGGGAACTAAAACCGACACGACGGTAAACACTATCAGAGAGTCTGACATCGTAGAAGCTTGTAAATAAACAATCGAAGATCTCAATCAAATCAAACTAGACAGCAACAATCCCGCAAAGAAGGCCTACATTGAACATGGCCTCGCCAATCCAAGTAAGTACCGTGAATTGTTAAATTACCATGTGTCACATCCCTTTTTTACCAACAAACCTTCCACTAAACCTTCTTAAACTAATAAAAAGATTTTAGTAAAAAAGCTTGAAAAGGATTTTCTAATTAGAAAGTGACAAAATTGTGTGTTCAAAAGGAAAAAATTCAGAGTCGCCACCTGACATTTGATTTCGGTGTGCCAGGCTACCATTTGTTTCTAAAAATAGTTCTTTTCCTTTCAAAACACTTGAGAATCTAAAAACTAAGTCTACACCAGAGATTCAGGTAAGTGGGTGCATTTGACTCAAGGAAAAGGTGTTAGGCACTCCCCAAATCCCATAACTAGTACGGTTGCGTACTCGATCAAGTTGGCTTTAAAATATTCAATTGAGGTAAAAACAACATAGAAAAAGCAAAGTAAACACACACTAGGGTTGAAGTCGTCCCCACCTAAGAAAAGGAAAATAAAATACTACGAGTTCTATTTTTTGCCTCCAAATACAAATACTTCGGGGCATACCCCGGATAAAATATATACAAATCCTTCGAGGCATTCCTCGAATAATTTTAACTAAGGGAACGACCTCGCACCTCAAAACTAAGCAAAGATCCTAAAAGCTTGCCTACCCAGGTGTGGCCGGCCCAAGCATGCTCCTAGCAAAAGTGTTAGACAAAATGGTTGCTCAAACTACAACTCAGCTGAATAAAATGACATGGTAAAATGAATAATTCAAAGCTTAAAAGGCAATCACATCTGATGTAAAACCTAGAATAGCAATCCAACATTTACTTTAATGTCATTTTTAACCCAAACCCCTGTTTTTGCTTTAATTCATTCCCCAATCAAGCCATAAACCATAAATTATTTTAGGCATATTGTATTAATTCCAAATTAGTTATTCCAATATACTAGTATCAAACGATGGCACTGCAAAGGCAAACAAGAAAATATAAACTGAAAGCCATGACAAACACAATGCAGATTTTTATCAAACCACAAGCACCAAATAGAACATAATTAATTGACTAAAGAAAGGGGTGGAAAAAAGACCTCAAAGAGACCTTTGTCAGTTTCGCAATGCCGTATGAATAGAAATCCAGACCAAAAACCATGGATGAGGCAACCTTGACGAACTCAAATTTGACCACAATGAGCTTTAGTGTGAAGCAATTTTCCCTTAATAATTGAATCGAATTTACACTGAATCACGAGCTGATACTAGCAGCAATGAAAAAGTGTCAACGTGAAATGAATCACCAGAAAATCGAACGAGAAGACCAATACAAATGATTAACTCTGAATGGATACCAGAATAGTGACCAAATATATCAACGGAGGCACAATGGAATCTTGAATGGCACTTCTAACTGTGCTCATCTCAGTAGCAAAATGAGAATCCATATTTGGAACCCAAAACCAAAATAGTAAACTAAATTCTTATCATATATTTTGAATTTGAATTACAAATGAAACTGACCAACTGAAATCCTTTTATTGTTTCTTTGATTATAGGGGTGAACTATAACAAAATAAGAGAATAACAAGAAAATCTGAATCGAAAGCCATAGTAGAAGCATCGATGGTTGTTGTTCGTAGATGCGGGTTATGCGGCTGATCTTTGTCAATAGAGATGCATTTGCTTCTGTATTATTTCAGAGAGGAGAGCTACTGGAGTTGTCCGCTAGAGAAGACGAAGATGACTAGCGGCTGGATGGTTTGTAACCAGCGATGTTGATCTTATAGGGCTCGGGTGGTCTTCATCGATTTCAGGCGGTCATGGTGGACGTTTGGCGGCGCGTTTTTGAGGGTTCTCCGGTGGCTCTTGGTAGTGAGGGTGGTTATGATGTTTTGGGTGTCAAGATGATGAAGAAGGGCTGTTGGGGCGGTGGCAGGTGGCTGGACGGCGGCTGGTTTGGGGTCTATGAGGTGTGATGATGGAGATGAGGGGGGCAGTGGCGGTGGCTGTTCTTGGTGGTCGTTGGCTGTCGTTGGTAAGGGAGATGGCGGCTGAAGGTGTGGACTGGGGGTTGGCGGGTGATCTTATCTTCTGCTATGGTTTTTTTTAATTGTCCCTTATTATGAAGATGCGACTAGAGTTTTAGGAGATGGATGGCTATGATTAAACACCAAAAACGGGCGGGTCAATGGGTTTGGACTGGGTTGAAAATGGGTCAGGAATGTTGGGTAAGGCATTTTGGGCTTTAAATTTGGGCTTAAAGTCTAAAAATTATTTGCAAAATACTACTAGAATATTAATAATTAACTTTAACTAATCATAAATTTATATTGATATGAGACCACTAATTTTCAAAAATTATATATTAAAATCAAGGCAAAGAAAAGTTAATTAGAATAATAGAAAACTTAATTTAATATTACTACAAAAGACTAATGGACTTAACTTAAATAGAAAGATAAAAGATAAAATTGAACAAAAAATATTTTTCTTTTGTTTTCGAATTTTATGTTCTACTATAAGATTAAAATTAAAAAATAGGTTACACCCTATTGAAATTAAAATAACTAAATATTTTAAAAATACTACTTTTAAAAATTGCGTGGGTCAAAAATTACGTGCTTACAGCTGCCCCTCTTTGCTCGTAAACACGAAGAGTTTTCGAAGCAAAGAACTATAAGCAACGTAATCAATTTATGACCCGACGCTTATTTAGAAGAAAATAAAGATGGCTAAAAAGATTAGGAACGAGCCCTGGTATCTGAGCTGCCTACATATCCTCAGTTGTAGAGGAATCAGGCCACGTGTAGTTCAGAGTAAGAAGATCAATCGAGTGTACCGAGGGGGAAAGTCGAGCCGAGTGCCATCGAGGTTCTAGTCCGCGGTTCCTGCCATTACATCAAAAACAAAGGGAGAAGTTACAACAGAAGTAAAATAAAAATACAAGATCCTATCTACTTCTTGTCTTGAATCTGCCTTGAATCTCTACTTGAAGTTCAACATGAGACTTAAAGTGGATCCTATTCTTTTGGCGTGCTCCTGACGCTTCATGAATTTGTGAATTGAAAGTAACTCTGAAATGAATTCCCTCGTTATCCCGGTGGGCGCCTGATTACAGAAACTTGAAATGCATTCCCTTGTTATCCAGGTGGGCGCCTGATTGCAGAAACTTGAAATATATTCCCTTGTTATCTAGGTGGGCGCCTGATTGCAAAAACTTGAAATGTATTCCCTTGTTATCCAGGTGGGCGCCTGATTGTAGAAACTTGAAATGTATTCCCTTGTTATCCAGGTGGGCACCTGATTACCAAAACTTGAAATGTATTCCCTTGTTATCTAGGTGGACGCCTGATTGCAGAAACTTGATATGTATTCCCTTGTTATCTAGGTGGGCGCCTGATTGCAGAAACTTGAAATGTATTCCCTTGATATCCAGGTGGGCGCCTGATTGCAGAAACTTGAAATGTATTCCCTTGTTATCCAGGTGGGCGCCTGATTACCAAAACTTGAAATGTATTCCCTTGTTATCCAGGTGGGCGCCTGATTGCAGAAACTTGAAATGTATTCCCTTGTTATCCAGGTGGGTGCCTGATTACAGAAACTTGAAATGTATTCCCTTGTTATCCAGGTGGGCGCCCGATTGCAGAAATATGAAATGTATTCCCTTGTTATCCAGGTGGGCGCGTGATTACAGAAACATGAAATGTATTCCCTTGTTATCCAGGTGGGCGCCTGATTGCAGAAACATGAAATATATTCCCTTGTTATCTAGGTGGGCGCCTGATTGCAGAAACTAGAAATGTATTCCCTTGTTATCCAGGTGGGCGCCTAATTGCAAAAACTTGAAATGTATTCCCTTGTTATCCAGGTGGGCGCCTAATTGCAGAAACTTCAAATGTATTCCCTTGTTATCCAGGTGGGCGCCTGATTGCAGAAACTAGATAT
>JASVEL010000675.1:0-58094 GCA_032618575.1 Nicotiana noctiflora
GAATAGTATCAGTAGTGATTGGATAGTGCAGTACACCATTAGGGAAAAGTTGCAACTTTCCTTCCTTAAGTAGTTAAGATGGAAAGATATGCTCCATAAACTTGACATCCCTACTTACAAAGAAAGAGTTAGTTAAAATGTTATATAGTGTGTATCCCTTCTGGTATAATGAATATCCCATCAACACGACTCCAAGTGATCTAGCTACAAACTAATCCTTTTCTCCCACAATCTTAGCAAAGCATAGACACCATATGGTTCTTAGGTGATGCAAAGATGGCACTTTTCCATACAATATCTCAAAAGATGATTTCCTGACAATACTAATAGAGGAAACTTGTTTATGACATAAATGGTTGCCTGCACATACCCCCCCCCCCCAAAAAAAGAGAAATTTGAGAGGCAAATAACCTTGCAATCTAATGGCCCTGGCCATTTCTAGTATGTGTCTTTATTTCCTCTCCACTACCCCATTTTGTTGTGGGGTGAGAACACATGAACTCTGGTCAATTATTCCATAAGATTGAAATAAAATGTGGCATGTTGAATTGAAAAACTTAGATCCATTGTCACTTCTTATTACTTTCACAATCACAGCAAATTGAGTCTTTATTAAGGCTAAAAATTGTCTCAAACATGCAACCACATCACTCTTGAGCCTTGGTAAGTAAATCCATGTTATTCTGCTGCAATCATCTACTATAGTAAGGAAAAATCTATGTCCACTATGAGTTTTTACTCTATATGGACCCCAAACATCTACACGAATCAATTGAAATGGTTTATCTGATCTACTTATACTCTTAGGAAATGGCAATCTGCCTTGTCTAGCCAAAGGATATATTGTACATTCCTTTATTTCATCACTACTAGCTTTGAACTCATGTTTGTAATTTGTTTCACTACTCTATCTGGAGCATGTCAAAGTCTTCCATGCCACACCTTTAAGTCCTCCTCCTGCATGTAGATTTCTGAAGATGTACATTTGCAGCCTTGGCTTTAAGTTTCTGATGTTGAACTTGTACAAACCTTCTAGTTCCTTACCAATCCCCTTCACCTTCCCACTGTGAAGGTCCTGCATTATACAAAATTCAGGATAAAAGGATATAAAACATCTTAAATCCCTTGTGAGCTTGGACACAGAGAAGAGATTTTATTTAAAACTTAGAACAAACAATACATTCTTAATAGTACTGTTTTCACCAATTCTACTCTCCAGTACAGTCAACATCAAGTGAAGTTCCTTTAGGTAAATATACCTTTGGTGCATTGCTAGGATATCTGTGTTTATCTTGTCAAGTACCTCTCTGGTGTGAACCATGTGGTTGGTTTCACCAGAGTCTACTATCCAATTCTCACCTTTAACCTTTTCAATTGTAACAAAGGTCTTAGATGTACTTGCAAAGCTTCTATTTTCGCTTCTCCCTATATTGCTCAGCTTCAATATTTGGTCATACTGCTCTTGAGTAAACATAATTGGCTTTCCTCATTGTGCTACATTTGCAGCAGATGTGTTGATCACTTGTTCTGCCTCTTGTGTAGTTGTATTGGTCGCCTGCTTTGTCATTGATTGTTGTTCCTCATATATGGTTGCATTGGCCATAGGTCTAGGAAAACCTGGTGTCTTCTTCCTCATTCTGAAATCAACTAGATAACCATGCATCTTGAAGCAACTGCATCTTATATGTTCTTTATAGTTGCAGTAATCACATAATAGATTTACTCTTCTGGGATTATAATTGTTCCCTGAATTCATGCCTTTGTTGGTGAATAGTGTTGTTGCATACACATTGTCTATATATAGGGAGAACTTTCCCAAAGCTCTTTGGCTTTCTTCAGAAACTATCATGGAATATGCTTTATTAACCGTAGGAATATGGCTCATCATCAATAGGTTGGATATATGTTCCATTTAGCCCTATAAGAAATTGCAGCAGCCTTTGATACTCAAAATGTTCAAAATAGTTCTTAGATTCTGGGCAGTCACACCCAGTACAGGGCTTCAAGGCATATATTCCTCCCAAAGGTCTGTCAATTTGGAGAAATATGCAAAAACTGAGGAAATTCCATGCGATAAAGTTGCAATTTACTTATGCAGGAAGAAGATGCCAGATCCCTCTACCTTATCATACTTATCCTTCATATCAGTCCAGACTTTGCATGCACTAGATTTGTAGACAATTCCATTAAGTAATTTTGTACTCACATCATTCATAATCCGTCATAGCACTATTGCATTATATTTTTTCCAAAGATCATGCAAGGATCGATCAAACTTATCCTTAGTTTATCGTCCAACAACAAATCCTAGCTTACTCTTACCAATTAGGCCTATTTTCATATATCTACTCCACAAAGCATAGATTTTAGATCCAATTTGTTGAATAGATATCAAAGAACTACCTGGAGTATCACATGGCTGTAAATACAATGCATGATGATAATCTATGTTCGTTGATGTGCTTGTTCCAGTTGAATTTGTTCTCCATTTGCCGTTCCCAACAGGTTCAGCTGATTTACTCTCAGATTCAAGGAATTATAAATTCATAAATCGCAAATAAAAAAAGGAACTAGGTTAACTTGTGAGCACATGATTTTTGCCCCAAGCAATTAATTCCAAAATAAAAATATATAATACACAAATGATTTTTGATTGCAATTATTTTGATTAGTGTGTAGAAAATACCAGTGCTTGTTTTTAATTGTTAAAAAAGATAAAAATAATATATTTGAAACAAAATACAAAAATGAAATTAATTAGAAAAAATATCACAAAAATATAAGGTAAATACTAGGAAATTGGAAAAACTAAGGAAAAAAAATACAAAAACTAAAAATAAAAGAAAATACATCAAAATATATATGTCTACAAGGAAAATAAGTATAAAATACAAAGGAAAATGCAGAAAATTAAATAAATACAATTCAAAAAATAACAAAAATACAAAATACAATACAAAGACAAAAGAATTGGGCCAAATACACAAATTACTCAGCCCAAATGCAACACCCACAGACTAGGCCCAAACAATTTTGACCGGCCAGTCTCTTATTAAGCCAAACGACGCCGTATAAGCACACCAAATCTAGGCCGTTGATGATTTAAATCAAACGGACCAAATAAGGCGGTGGCCTTGAACATGAAATGACGACGTTGTAGAATTAAATCTCAGTTGTCCATCTCACTAATCTAACGGCTGAGACCAGTGTCTCACTTAATCAAACGACGTCGCCTAAGAAATTAAATCTCAACCGTTTAATGATTTGATCTAACAGACCAAATGAAAGGTCTCATTAAACTATACTCTGTCGTTTTGAATGCTAACTGATCGTGGCCGTTCATTTAACTAAATCCAACGGTTGAGAAACAACAATACAATTTCAGTATATATCCCCAAACCCCCGTTCAATTTTCATACACACACACACACTTCTCATCACACAAACCCTAGCCGCCCTTCTTCTCCCTTCCCCTCCTCCCACAAGACCACCGAAACCCTACCGGTGGTCACTATTCTGTTACCTTCTCCGGCTCAGGCCATACTTCTAAACACCTCCCTCCACCCTCTAACAGATTATCTCTATTAACCTCACCCCAGAAAACTCACCAGCCTTCCATTCTTGAAATTCCGGTCGCCGGAACCCTAGCCGGCGACCACCAAGTAATGAACTAGCCTTCCACCTTAACACCCTCGAACCTTCTAGCATGGGTTCAAGTGTATTCCTGTTAAAATTCTTCTATACTTAATTGATTTAATTGGAAAAGAGTTGGGGAGAGAAATAGAAATAACTAATTCAAAATTCCCTCCAAATTTATTCTATAAATAGGCTATTTCAAGTCTGAAAAAGGGGTTCCAACTTTAGAAGTTCGAAAATAGTTCTGGATTTTACAATTTAAGGGTTCCCAATTCGAGAGTTCTGAATTTCAGAGTTTGAGGGTTCACAATTTGAGAGTTCCAACCTTCAGATAATTAGATTTCAGAACTTTACTAGTTTTGCTACTTAGCATTCAATTCGAGTATTATTCCTGGAGTCTTTGCTGGTTGTTCCCCTATTGTGTTTGTGAGCACGTGATTTTTACCCTACACATGAGTTATTCCTATAAAATTCAAAATAAATGATTTTTCCTTATTTTTAAAATTTTGTGTGAATTTTGTGTTAGTTGTTTGCATGTTATTTGTGTGTGATAAATGAAAATACAAAAAAATTTGCATTCTTAGGAAGTTAATTCATTTTTTATCAAATTAAAGAAAAAATCAAAAAAAAAATAGTTAGCTTTTAAATTGAAAATTGCAAAAAATAAGGTAATTAGTTAGTTTTTAATTAGTTCCAAATAATTACAAAGTAGAATAAATACAAAATACAAAAAAATACAAAAAGAATTAAAATACAAAAAAAAGATACAAATAATAGGAAGAAGAATAAGAGAAACAAAGGAATTGGGCCAAAATTCCTTCAGCCCAAGTGACTTTATACCTGCCAGACCCAACCCAGTTGCCCTACCCAGACCGCCCCCCCTTTCTTTTATCTAAGAGTCGATCTCAACCGTCCGCTCTCTTTAGATCCAACGGCTCAAAATCTTCATTACATCCTAAGTATATCAAACAGACAAAAACCATAACACCTCACTTAATGTCCAAAGACGACTGCCTCTTTTCTTCTCCAAAGGGCCGCTTCCTATCTTCATCTTCAACCAGTGGCCGCCGCTAGGGTTCCGCCACCCACGGCGGCGGCCGACCACCTTTTCCGGCCAAAATTACACCAAAATAACCCCCTTTCCCTCCTTATCACTCCCCCGCCACTAGTTCTCCTCAAAACCAACCGAAACACCTCCAAACAACAAACCCTAGTTGGCGCCGCCACCTTCTCCCATTGCACTGCCACCTCAAAAAACCACAAAACCTTCACCCCACTACTCGTTTTAACGTCACAAACACTGTGACACGAGTTTTAAGCCGAGAAACTGCCGGAGTTCAAGAAAAGTCAAGAAAATCAGTGGATTCAAGAACATTCAAGATTCGAAGGCTCGTTCGAAGAATAGAATCAAGAAGAGTTCGATATAATGAAGAAAACGGAAGAAAAAGAAGAAAAAAAAAATAGAGAAAAACAGAAAAAGAAAAAAAGAACGGCAGAAAGCTAAGTCTTTCTTTATTTTTCTGTTTTTGTTTCATTAATTTGCTTGTTTATTTGAATCTTTTTCTTTGTGTTTTCTTTACATAGATTCATATATTAGCTTTGAAAACTAAATAAGTTTTGATAATATTAGTATGATTTTTGTATTGATTTGAATAAATGTTTTTCTTTTCTGATTTTAATTTCTGTTATATTTTTGTTACTTTTATTAGAGTTATTCTCGGCTTTTTCTGATTTTTTAAGACTGTTAGCTTCTGTCAATGTTTGATTTCCATTAGTTTTTGGTTAGATTTCTGTTAGCGATTGTTAGTTCTGTTAAGTTTTAGATAGTTACTATTAATGTTAGTAGCCCATGTTCGGATTTCTTTCAAAACATTTGTATTTCTGATTTTTGATTGCTTTTGGGAATTACCTGTTGATAATTTTGAATATGCTTTGTTATAATCTTGAAGCTGTTTTGAAATGCGAGCTGATTAGTTACCAATTAGTAGAATTGTTTTGGTAATCTTTTTAAGTTCAGTGAGTTCGATGTTAAATAACACTTAGGATGTATTGGTTATAGCTGTAGTTAGTGATAAAGCTCGATTAGTGGATTCGCCTTTAGACTACCATAGATTCAATTAAGTCGATAGTTGAAATCGCACGATTCATAGCAACCTAAGGCAATTACTTGATAGATTCAATTTCGGTTAGTTATTTCGATTGATGAGACTCACCATCTATCAAATTGTTCTCCCGAGTCTTGTTAATTGAATAATTGAACAAAAGTGGCTATGTTTGTAAGGCTGCTTAGGGTTGGTTATGAATGTAATGTGAATTTAGCTATTGGATTAATCTGATTTTAAAGTAGTTGAAAGTGCCAATTGGCTAGTTGAGCAATAGTCACTTAATTGTGGCTATTTGATAAATACAATCTGAAAATGAGTTAAAATAGGGATAAATTGCAGAAATTAGGAAAGTAATTAGCCTTAAGAAGTAGGAGTAAATGGGGAATAAGAATTGGTAAACTTGTAATAAGGTTAAAAGAAAAAGGGTGCAATTGGGATAAGAATTGGTATAATTGTGATAAATATAGAGCTTTTAGGGTAATATGGGCATAACAAAAGGTATTTTAGTAGATAGTAAAAGGAAATGAGGGCACCATGGGAATTCCAAGGGAAATAGAACATGGTAGACTATTCTAGAAGGGGTTTTAGTGTAGCTTTCACTAGAATAATTGCACTAACTTGTGCAACAAGCTAAAAATTGAAGGGGTTTTAGTGAAATAGTGAAAGTCAGATTTTCTTTGATTTTGGCCTATAAATAGGCATTTTCAGCATTAATAATGGGGGTGGAATCTGATTTTAGAGGTCACTTTTAGCATATTGAGTCATATGAACCCTAGAAAAAATCCAAAAAATACATGTTAAATTCCAGATCTGAAATTAACATTTCAGATTTGTTTTTCTTCTCTTTTGTCTTCAAATTATCTTCAAAAAATCCAAAAACAATAGTAGAATCAGTTATAAATTAGTAGAAAGCTGTAATTACAGTATTTTGAATACGAAATCTGATTTTGAATCGATTTGAACTTCTGGAAATTGCTTCCTGGGTTAGCTGTTTGGTCCTATTCATTGTTGATCTCATTGAATTGCTGCTGACTGTTAATGCTGGACACTGTCGGTTGAATCTTGTATAGTTGTTGCTGTTGATTAGATCTAACAGATCTCTTCTCTTGTTCCAGGTACATTTTTACCTCCTTAGCAGCATGAAGTTTCCAATACTGTATTTATATCATTAAAAGATCAAGTCTATTGAATCCTTGTTACAACGGACTGTTTCTGATGTTTGCAATGGATATTTACAACACTTTTTGATGAATTCATTTGATTAAGTTTGTGTTAGTGTTAGATAAATTTATTTAGGAATGCAATTTGTAATAAACGGGATAATGAATCATGATTTTGTGGTAATCTAAGCCTACTTCCAGATTGACGTCTTTTTAAAAAAAAACAGTGATATTTCTTATCTTCAGCTATACAATTGACACATAATACATGTAAATCAATTCTCTTTAAATTTCATTGATTCGTTATTCTACCACTGCTGGATAGGTGAATTAGATCCTTTTAGATTTTAGTTTATCCCCTAAATTGGATTATTAATGCAATTAAAAATGACTCAATCAATAAAGATGAATTTCTTATTTAATTAATAAAGAAACTTGAACTGTTGAAGCCGCAGCACACGCACACGCACGGGCTAATAGCCAAGTTTGTTTTCTCTTTTGTATTGGGCTCATTTGGAGCCCAAAGTTCTAAACACTCGTTCAATACAACTGAAACAGCATTGTTAGAATCGGAACCTTGGTTTATTATTAGAGATCAATTAAATAGAAATTCATAGTCATGTTAGGTTTGGCTTTTAATAAAAAAATGAGATGAGCCTCGTTAGAAAACAAAACACACGGGGCCCTCAAACAATTGGTATAATACAATTAGACTCGGGAAGACTATTAGTTAATTCCATAGTCTTACCCAAAATAATTAAAAGCCGATAGACTGTTTTAGGGCACGATTTTAATATACCTTCCTATGAACGAATGTGCACTTGGTGCGACTCAAATCCAAATCTCGGTAAAGCTGAAATACACCAAAAGTCATAAGCGTACTGGTTGCGGTATGACTTGAGGCGTGTTTTCGCAATGCGGCAAATTCCCTAAAAATAATACTCAATGTAAAAAGCATTACATGTTGTTAAAACTTATAATTAAGTCAAGCAAGAGTCGAGAACGACAGTGGAGCGACCGTGCTAAAACCACGGAACCCGGGAATGCCTAACACCTTCTCCCGGGTTAACAGAGTTCCTTATCCGGATCTTTGCTTCGCATACATTTTTAAGAGTCAAAATTCCTCGGATTCGGGATTAACCGGTGACTTGGGACACCATTATCATTCCCAAGTGGCGAATCAATAGAAGTCCCAATAGAAGTTTACTGACCTGGCTCTTCAATCGACGATCTACTGCTCCCTCTTAATAGCAGATGCCCATGCTTTGATTCGAAAGCCCTAGCCAGTGATGAATCCCCAGGTATTCAGTGTCTGGTTCGATAGGACCAGGAAGAGAGGACTCTTTTTTTCCTCCTCCCTTCAGTCCAGTTTGAACCCGTCCCAACAACGAACACCTTCCTACTGCAAGGTGAGGCTCTGCCCTTCCCCTAGAATCCACTCCGGGTCGGAGGAGCAACTAGTCAAACTTCTTGAGGGTCGGGGTATACCCTACGAGCGTATTCATGTGCTATAAGTGTGTGGGGTAGTAAAAAAGGGAGGTGTGACAGTGTTTACTACAACTTAGCTTGGATTTTGTTTTCTCGAGTTATTTGCTGGTTGCCTGCTGGATTTTTAGATTCTGCTGTGTTAATATCTGCTCTTGTTTGCTGTTGGTATTTAGCTGATGCTACTGCTGATTTCTCTTCTCTTTCATCATTTAGAACTCATCGATTTCCTTTCATTTGATCGGGTAAACTACTATCTCCTGAAGGTGTAATTGAAAACATGATGAAGGAATGAAATTATAGATTAATTTTGCTGAAGTTGTATTTCTGTTTTTCTTATAGTTGTAGTTATAAGTTTTAGATCTCTTGTAATTCATTTAGGAATGGGTTGTAATAAGTAAGAGATTATATGAAATTGATTTAGATTAAAGTAGTAGAAGATAATACTAAAGTAAACATATCTAGTAGGTTAGATATAATGATCACCTAAACCTAAAACTAAAACCGGCTAAAACACAGCTTGTACACTTAGACTTATATATACTCCGAAATTAGACATGCAATATTAGTACTTAGCTATTTTGGTAGTTGAGTTCTGAATCAGAATCATTTAATTCAAAAATTATAAGTAGTTTTGAAGTTCAAATTGTATTACTTTTTATCTTTACTTAAAATGATTTATCAACAAATTTGCTTTCAGATTTGTGATTTGATAATAGTGGTTCAAGCATGCCTAGTTAAACTTAGAATATTATTTTTTTCAGTTAAAAATAAAGGGACAAAAATAACCCTGCAACCAGTATCCTGATAACGATTTGAATATCATATTCTGCCGTGTAGAATAATAACATTGATATAAACTACTTGTTAGAATTCTTAATATATTGTTAAAAATTAAAATCAGTAGTGACTAAATGCAAATTGGCGTTTAATCTGTTAATTGTTACATTCATAAGTGCTGCTAAAATGATAATTAGTTCCTGTCAAGCTTTAAATGTGAACGATTTGGGCCTCAACGGGAAATCAGGCTTGGATCGAATTGAAATGGCATTCGTGCCTTCGAATAGGAATAGAAATATGCGATGGGCTCTAGAGGTCCAATTGTATTTGACTATGGATTGTTAGGCAGTCTGAAGTCCAGGCCCAATAATGAATAATGGCCTAGACTCCAATAATAATAGTCTGAAATTAATTTAAAAAACAACCATATATTAGGAAGAAAAAACAAAATAAGAAAACGTAGCTCATTTTAGATTGGACTTTAAAAATAAAGGACGAGCCTCATTACAAAAAATGAAAACACGCGGGGCCCCCAAATAAATTTCAACATAAAAATTCTTGACTCGGAAGGACCGTTTAGCGAATTTCACGGTCTTTCCTAAAGTTAACAAAAATGTAGATACTTTAGGCGCGATTAATAATATTACATTCCTAATACGGGTGCACATTTATGTGACCCAAATCCAAATCCCGGTGAAGTTGAAATGCACTAAAGTCACAGACGTAATGGTACGGTGTGACTTGAAATGCGTTTTCGCAACGTCGCAATTCTTAAAAATGACAAAGCGGGACATCAATAATGCATAAAAATTGAAGCATATAAAGAAATTAGATAAAAACAAATACAGCAGTAGAGCGACCGTTCTAGAACCACGGAATTCGGGAGTGCCTAGCACCTTCTCCCGGGTTAATAGAATTCCTTATCCGGATTTTTGATTTTGCTGACTGTTAACAGAGTCATAATTTCCTCGGTTTGGGATTAAACCAGTGACTTGGGACACCATTATTTTCCCAAGTGGCGACTCTAAAATTTAATAAATAAATCTCGTTCTGAATGTCCTTTAATTGGAAAAACTCCTTCCTTGTTATTATTATATCCCTTCCCGGGGTGTAGTAGTAATTAGCGGTATATACACAAAAACGGAGGTGTGACAGCTCTGGCGACTCTGCTGGGGACAAGAAACCCAGAACTTCGGTTCAGGGTTTAAGAATTCGACCTCAATTAAAATTGTTGTTTTTTGTTTATACCAGATATCATTATATGCTTTGATCAATATGCTATATATTTACCGCTTTGATATTACATGAATTGTACATAAAAATTATGCCGAAAACCCTTCTCTTTTTACCTCCGGGGATGTGCTTACTGGTTGAAACTCCCCTTTCAGTTAGTGTCAATACCTCAATAAGAAACAGAGGCCGAAAATGTTACAAAGCCGGACGATCCCGCGGGTCCCCGGTACATAGCCCCCTCCTCGATTCGAGTTGTCCGCTCGGGTACACAGTCTAGTACCATTGAAAATTAGGATATTAAGCTTAGAATTAGGATGATTATTTGCATCATATATGACTTAGTGGACTCAACAGAGGGGTTGCGTCCGTCTAGTATAGGTGACCTAGATATCAAAGACCGAGCATGATTCTATGATGCATTTATTTGTCCTGGACTATTATGCTGACTGGCTAAATACGTAAAAACAAAAAGAGAGAAAAATAGCGATTTATAGAATAACAATACTTAAATACTGACGAAATGCTATCAAAATTTTGAGAAAAAAAAATATGAAAATAGTCGGGTTAACTTTGTCAAAATAGTTGGTCTTAAAACAATTTGACCGAACAACGCTGATTTGATTCTCACCACTAGGTGAGATACGTAGGCAACCCGTGACGGGTCCAACCGCCCCTTTTCAAAAAATAACCAAAAAAAAATGTCAAGTTTTTCATTTTTAATAAATCAAAGTGATGCCATTTTTTAAAATAGCCGAATGTTCCGAAAGGACACCGGAAGGCGTTTTGCACAAAAATGGCCACTGTTGAAGTCATTTCCCTTAAATAATACTTAATAGCCTTGAAATCTTTGAACGAAGTATTGAAAGGCTGAGTTCACAAATAGGGATTCTTTTGAAGAAAAATAATGAAAAAGTTTCTTCGAAAAAAATATTTTGTTTCTGAGTCAAATAATATGTGTTTAAATCGCCTTTAATAAATGTGCAGGATGAGTACAATGCAAAATGAACCCTTTTCACTAATGAATAAGATCCCTTTGGAGTTACGATTATAGTGGAATGATTTGGGCCAAGATGGACAAGATTGGGTCAAGAAATACTTGAAAGATCATACTGGGCTGCTTGATATCGTACCTCGAGGCGACATTATTCGAGCTCTAGTTGCTTGTTGGGATCCCGCACATAATGTGCTCCACTTATCGGACTTTGAGCTTACTCCGACATTGGAAGAGATTGCTAACTACATCGTAAAGGGTGAGGTTCCCTTAAAAGACAAGTATCTGGTTGCTCCAAGAGCTATCAATGTGCACAGGTTCATCGACTCTTTGAAAATGGCCAGAGATGTTCACAATGAAGATTTTGCCCACGGGTTTTTCTCCATGAACTTTATATACCACAGATATGGCCACGTTGGAGGATTTAATGTTCTGACGAACAAACTCTGTAGCAAATCAAACCGGGCTAAATGGTAGGAACATAGGCATTTTGCCTTCATGGTAGCCTTTCTGGGGCTAATAATATTTCCAAGGAAAGACGGGAACATCGACATCAGAGTTGCCAGGATTGCCAATACCCTCCTTACACAGGACAACACTACTTCGGCACCATTGATAGTGGCTGATATCTTTCGTGCTCTCACAGCCTGCAAAGTGGGAGAAGATTTCTTCGAGGGGTGTAATCTACTACTTCAAATATGGAAGATAGAGCATTTATGCCACCACCCTCAGTTTTTGAGTTATGGATCGTCTGAAAAGACTTGTATCGAAGAATTCTACATGAGGACAAAAGAGCCCAAGTTGCCAGAAGGGTCGAAAGGTTGGATCACATACTTCCGATCACTTACTGCTAGCCAGATAGAATGGGCATACAGATGGTTGCCCATCGATGAAGTCATATACATGCCAGCAGAAGGGTCGTATTTCCTTTTAATGGGTCTCAAGAGTATCCAACCATATATGCCATACCGAGTATTACGGCAACTCGGAAGATATCAAATTGTGCCAAAAGATGGGGATCTCTGCCTTCAAGCAATAGAGTTTAGTCCCGATAGGCAATTTCCGGAAGCAAAAGTCCGGCAAATATGGAATGAGTGCCAATGTCTGAGAGTGGACACTTGTGTGAGAGATCGGGCTAGAGGTGAAGTGTCATCGGGGTATTCCGCATGGTACCGTAGAGATATTGAGCATGAAAGACCGACGAAGAGACCTCACATTCAAGAATTTGCCGAGCTATGAAAGGAACAATGGGATTGGCTGGCCAAGGAGAATGAATATCAAGCCAAAATCAATATGTTGGAGAAACAATTTCAGGACCTCAAATTCGAAAGAAGATTACAAGCAGTGGTCGATGAGGGTGAAAAGAAACAACTGATTAAAGAGAATGAAACATTGAAGGTTCAGATTATGAAAATGAGAGCAACAACCGAAACCCCAGTTCGACTTGCCCGAGATGAAAAGCTAATTGATAATTTGCGGCGCAAGGTGAACGACTACAACTTTGATCTAGATAAAGCCGAGAATGAATAAATTGGGTTTCGGAAACAATTGGCCAGGAATGCTGAAGAAAGGGCTCGGATGATCCAACAGTTAAAGGATGAACATAATGTTGAAGTTGCTCGGCTAAGGAAAAAGATTATCATGGCAGAAGTCAAAAGTAGCAAACAAACAAAAGAATTTGACATAGAAAGAGAGCACTGCTACATGGCCATGGCTCGGTTAGAATTGGAGCTACTTCAAAAGAAGAGCCAGCAAACCTTGGATGCTCGTGTCGAACAGATTGGGAGGTTGCTTCAAGAGAAAGGCATTATCAAGGAAACAATTGTCAATATTGCTCACTATATTACTTGGAAATGCCAATTGTTCGAGGATATGACCCAGTCCACATTTACTGCAGCAGCAATGATCTTTGTGTAACAAGTGATGATCGACCTGGACAAACTCCGAAGGGATTAGCATATAGGATCGCGGTAAGACCGAACGATGTCTCACGGGCACTAGGAGCTTTAATGTATTCATAGGGCATGCATTTTATGTATTTTTATTTTTGCATCTAGAAGCTTGTAGTACAACATCATCTTTTGTAATCAATGTTTGAGTATCAATGAAATTAAAAATCCAAAAAGTTGTCATTATTTTTCCTTACATGCAATTGCTTGTGCGATAGGCAAACATATAGGACCGAAAAACAAAAAGAGAGAAAAAAAATAGAAAAAAAGGAAACAATGAAAACGGAAAAAAAAGATGGGTGGAAAAAAAAGAAAAGAAAAAGAAAAGCCGAAAAAGAAAAGAAAATTGGTGGATCAAAAGAAAGACAATAATGTCGTGATGATGCATAATTGCCTAGCAAAAGTTGTGTTTTTAAAACATGTGATATTCATCCATCACAACTACAACACTCGTTCTAAAAGCATGACAAAAGCAGTTACCCAAGAAATTGAGCCTGCAATCATGGATCTCGTGCAAGAGGAGGAAGTAGTAGATGTGAATAGCATGAAGGAAGAAATGTATAAGCTTAAACAGCAAATGTCAGAATTGTATCAGGCTTGGTCGAGGGGACAACCCTTACCTACTTACCCAGCCAACCCCACATATATTCCTCCACAGTCCCGAACCAAGATCCACCCACCATGAACTCATCTTCTACATACCCTACATACCCACACTATTCCGCCACTACATCACAAGTACCACCCTCACTTCCTAAACAAGCTCCACCACCACCACCACCCCAGGCCGTTCCAGTGTATGTGGCAACACCACCAGCCACTTTACACAAATTATCTAGTGAGCATGCATTTCATATCCAGGATAATCATTACTACCCTCTAGAACCCACCTTTAGACAACATGATTCTTACACCCCACTTATCGATATGACGGAAGAGGAGAAACCCGTTAGAAATCCTAAACAAGAGGAGATGGCCTGGAAAATGAAGAGCCTTGAGTAGTCGTTTCGTAATATGTAGGGTTTGGGAGGCCAAATTAGTGTGGCATACAAGGACTTGTGTTTGTTCCCCGAAGTACAACTACCCGCTGGGTATAAATTGCCGAAATTTGACATGTATGATGGCCATGGTGATCCAGTGGCCCATCTGAGAGGTAATTGCAGCAAAATGCGTGGAGCTGGGGGAAAAGATGAACTACTTATGGCTTATTTCAGCCAAAGCCTCAGCGGATCAGCACTAGAATGGTACACCCGTCAAGATCATACCCGATGGTTCATTTGGGACGATTTGGCTCAATCATTTGTGAACCATTTTCAATATAAAATCATCTCGGATAGGTTGTCATTGACTAAAATGGAAATTCCCGGAGAGAGTTTCCGGTAGTATGGTTTCAGGTGGAGAGAACAGGCGGCCCGTATGGATTCACCAATGAAAGAAGGAGATATGGAAGATTATTTCTTACAACCATTAGAGCCGACATACTACGGGCATCAGGTGTCTACAACCGGAAATACCTTTAATGAGGTGGTAAAAATGGGGAGTTTTGTTGAAGAAGGTTTGAAAACAAATAAAATCATGAGTTATTCAGCCATCAAGGCTACAAATCAAGCAATTCAGACGGGGACGGGAGGAACAATTGGGAAGAAAAAGAAAGAAGAAGTGGCAGTTATAGAGGGAAGGTCTTGGTCCCGGGGCCCCAACCCATATCATCATCTGCCTCGCCCATATCAACCATACCCACCAACACTGTATAACCCACCTCAACATTATTATCCTCCAACTGGTCCTCAGTTTTCTGTCCAGCATGCCCAATCTTACCCACTGCCTCCTCCTTCATGGCGAGCACCAGCCCCTCAGAATGTCTACCATGCCCAAAATACCTACCCGCCACCAAAAACCTACAGAAATCCCAACCGAACCAGTTTCCGTCCAGACAATGAAGTCAAAAGCAATAGGGCTCAGAGAAAGAAAACATTCACTCTTCTGGGAGAATCATATACCAGCCTCTTTCATCGATTAAGAAAATTGGGGATGTTAAGTCCTATTGAGCCAAAAAATCCCAATCCTCCACCGAGAAACTTAGATCAATCCATCAATTGTGAATATTGTTCTGGGGCACCGGGACATGACACGGAGAAATGTTGGCACCTAAAATCTGTGATACAAGAGCTCATTGACTCCAGAAGAATTGAGGCGCAAGCCCCCGAGGCTCCCAACATAACGCAAAATCCTTTGCATGTGCACTATGAAACACATATGATAGAGCTAGTACAAGGAAAAAGCTGCAAAAACCCCTCTAGGACTGTGATGACAATCAAAGCAAACAGCAAGATAGATGAGAAAGTCAGGAGTGAGAAAGTGCCAGTTGAGCCACTGTAAGTCAGCCAGCAGTGATAATTGAACCTGAACCTGTAAAAGTGATAGTACCCGGGGTGAAGCCCATATTGACTATGAAAGGGGCACATATAGAACCAGTTGTTATCAAGCTGGTCATTCAGATACCGATTCTGAGCATCAAAGTCGTACCTTGGAATTATGACAAGGTAACTGTCATGTACAAAGGAAAAGAAGTAAAGGGGGAGATCTGCGAAACCCATGGTTTGACCCGGTCTGGGTGATGTTTTGCTCATGTACTGATGATTTGAGGAAGGCAAAAATCGTGAAAGAAAATCCGACCCATGTGAAGAAAGCGGTCACCGAAGAAGAAGCTGAGGAGTTCCTAAAGAAAATGAAAGCTCAAGATTACTCCATAGTTGAGCAGCTGAGGAAGACACTAGCTCAAATATCTTTGCTATCTATGTTGATTCATTCCGATGAACACCGAAGGGCATTAATGAAGATCCTAAATGAAGCTCATATGCCTGAAAAGATCACAATGTGTCATTTGGAAAAGATTACAAACAAAATCTTTGAGGCAAATAGGATAACATTCTCAGACGATGAACTGCCATTATAAGGGACAAAGCACAATAAGGCGTTATACCTTACAGAGAAGTGTGAGGAATCAGTGGTGACCTGTGTCTTGGTCAATAATGGGTCGAGTGCTAATATTTGTCCTCTATCTACTCTAGGAAAATTGAAGATTAATCACGAACGGATCCATAGAAACAGCATATGTGTGAGGGGATTCGACGGAGGTGGAAAGAACACTGTTGGAGATATCATACTAGAACTCACCATCGGACCGGTGGAATTCACCATGGAGTTTCAAGTGTTGGATGTTGCTCTGTCCTATAACCTCTTATTAGGACGTCCATGGATCCATGCTGCAAAAGAGGTGCCTTCTTCACTACATCAAATGGTGAAGTTTGAATGGGATCAGCAAGAGATAGTAGTGCATGGTGAGGATAATGTTTGTAATGCCATCACACCATTCGAAGAAGTCGAAGGTGACAAAGGTCCTTGGGTGTACCAAGTGATGGACACTGTGACTGTGAACAAGATATCTGAAGGAGAAAGCATCCCAGTACCCAAAGTAACCCCTGCATCGGTCATGGTTGCTAAGGAAATGATAAAGAACGGGTTCTCTCCTGGAAAAGGTCTAGGAGTTGCTTTGCAAGGAATAACACAACCAGTTCATCTTCCGGGTAGCACTAATACTTTCGGCCTAGGTTTCAAGCCAACCCTCGCCGATATACAGAGAGCCAAAATATTGAAAAAGAAAGCATGGACCCTCCCCAAACCTATCCCAAAACTGTCCTACTCATTCGTCAAGCCTGATACACAAAGAAGCCCGACAACTATCATGCCGGGCCATTCAGAAATAAGGCCAGATGAAGAGCTGTTAGAAAGGTTTGAGAGGTTGTTTGAAGGCGTGAATATGATAGCTACAGCCGAGGGAACAAGAAAAATGGATGTTCAATTTGTTGGACCCCAGATCATGCTAAATAACTAGGAAGCTATTCCTCTTCCAATAAGGAGGGAGTTGTGGTAGTTAGCTTTAATGTTCCATTCCTAAATCTGTCTTGTTTCAAAAATTGTAATCCTATGTTCTGTCTAGTCAAATGTATCCAAACCTTGTTACCTTTCAAAGTTTAATAAAATGTAATTTTTTTCTTCATCTATTTTTGTAGCCTTATTTTCTTTTCTTGTACAGCCCAGTTTTTGCTGATTTCAATGATGTGTCATGCATGAAGGATTCCCGATCCAGTCTTGATAATCAGATAGTTATACAAGAAATTTAAAATGATAATGAAGTGGAATATGAGGATGAGAAAGTTTTGGAGGAAACTAGTGAGGATTTGAGCCACTATGAAGAGAACCCAAACCAAACTTAAATGAGACGGCGTCTATTAATTTGGGGAATGAGGAAAATATTCGGGAAACAAAGATTAGTGTGCACTTAGAGGCCTCACTCAGAGAAGACTTGATCAAGTTATTACATGAGTACAAAGATATATTTGACTGGTCTTATGATGACATGCCAGGGCTTAGTATTGATTTGGTGGTAAATAAGTTGCCCACTTATCCGGAATGCCGGCCCGTTAAGCAAAAGTTGAGAAAGTTCAAAACGGATATCAGTGTGAAAATAAAAGAAGAAGTCAACAAGCAGTTTCAGGCAAAGGTCATACGGGTCACCAAGTATCCCACCTGGTTAGCCAATATTGTACCTATTTCGAAGAAAGACGGAAAAACCAGAGTGTGTGTTGATTATCGAGACCTCAACAAAGCCAGTCCGAAGATGATTTTCCGTTGCCAAACATTCACATATTGATTGACAATTGTGCCAAACACGAGATTGGTTCTTTTATGGATTGTTATGCGGGTTATCATCATATCTTGATGGGCGAAGAGGATGAAGAAAAGACAGTCTTTATTACACCTTGGGGAACATATTGCTACAGAGTAATGTCGTTTAGTTTGAAGAATGCTGGAGCTACATATATGAGAGCAATGACCACTATGTTTCATGATATGATACATCGAGAGATTGAGGTGTATGTGTATGATGTTGTTATTAAATCCAAAAAGCAGTGCGATCATGTCAAGGACTTGAGGAAGTTCTTCCAGAGGCTTCGGAGATATAATCTCAAGCTCAATCTAGCAAAATGTGCTTTTGGAGTACCATCAAGAAAGTTATTAGGGTTCGTGGTAAGCCGGTGTGGTATTGAACTAGACCCGTCAAAGATAAAAGCAATTCAGAACTTGCCTTCGCCAAAGAACAAGAAAGATGTGATGAGTTTGTTAGGCAGGTTGAATTATATTAGCAGATTTATTACTCAGCTGACGTCAACCTGTGAGCCCATTTTCAAATTACTGAAGAAAGATGTTGCGGTGAATTGGACTGAGGAATGTCAAGATGCATTTGACAAAATCAAGGAGTATCTGGAAAATCCTCCTATGTTGGTTCCTCCGAAACCTGGAAGGCCCTTGATCCTTTATCTGACTGTACTGGATAATTCCTTTGGCTGTGTACTGGGGCAACATGATGAAATGGGGAAGAAAGAGCAAGCAATATACTATCTCAGTAAGAAGATTACATCTTACGAGGTAAAATACACTCAGCTGGAAAGGACATGTTGTGCTTTAACATGGGTTGCACAAAAGTTGAAACATTACTTGTCGGCTTACACCACTTATCTTATATCTCGTTTGGATCCACTGAAGTACATCTTCCAGAAGCCTATGCCCACAAGAAGGCTCGCTAAATGGCAAATTCTACTTACGGAGTTTGATATTGTTTGTGTTACCCGCACTGCAATGAAGCCACAAGCAGTCGTTGATCATTTGGCAGAAAATCTAGTCGATGATGAGTATGACCACTGAAGACATATTTTCCTAATGAGGAGACAATAAATATTGAAGAATTGGAATAAGACGAAAAGCCAGGTTGGAAATTATACTTTGATGGGGCTGTCAATAGCAAAGGAGTCAGAATTGAAGCAGTGTTCATCTCAGAAACGGGTCAGCGTTATCCTGTTACCGCTCAGCTCCGCTTTTTTTGTACCAATAACATGGCCGAGTATGAAGCAAGTATATTAGGATTAAGAATGGCAATAGACATGGGTATTCAAGAGATTTTGGTCATGGATGACTCGGATCTCTTGATACATCAAATTCAGGGAGAATGGGAGACAAGGGATTTGAAGCTTATACCGTACCGACAGTGTCTACATGAACTATATCAAAGGTTTCAATCCATAGAGTTCAAGCATATCCCAAGAATTCGCAATGAAGTTGCAGATGCTCTGGCCACATTGTCGTCCATGTTGCACCATCCGGACAAAGCTTATGTAGATCCATTTCAAATACAAGTTCATGATCAAAATTCTTATTGTTTCACGGTAGAGGAGGAACTTGATGGTGAACCATGGCTCCTTGATATTAAAGAATATTTGAGGATGGAGGTGTGCCTGGTGCAAGCTACAGGAGATCAAAAAAGGGGTATAAGACGACTAGTAAGTGGATTTTTCTTCAACAGTGGGATTGTATACAAGAGAACCCCGGATTTGGGTTTACTGAGATGTATAGATGCATAGTAGGCCGCTACAATCATGGCTGAAATACATGCAGGAACTTGTGGACCTCATATGAGTGGATATATTTTGGCCAAGAAAATACTAAGAACTGGATATTATTGGCTCACTATGGAGCGAGATTGCATCAGATATGTACGGAAATGCCATCAATGCCAGATACACGGGGACTTGATTCATTCCCCACCATATGAGTTGCATAAAATGTCAGCACCATGGCCTTTTTTTGCCTGGGGCATGGATGTCATTGGTCCGATAGAACCCACAGACAGGTTTATTCTGGTTGCTATTGATTATTTCAGTAAATGGGTGGAGGCAAAGACATTTATAGCAGTAACAAAGAAAGCAGAAGTGGATTTTGTACATACAAACATCATTTGCCCCTTCGAAATTCCCAAGGTGATTATTACTGATAATGGAGCCAATCTTAATAGTCATCTCATGGCGGAGGCATGTCAGAAGTTTAAAATTTTGCACCGTAATTCTACACCTTATCGGCCTAAAGAAAATGGGGCAGTTGAAGCTGCAAATAAGAATATTAAGAAAATTCTTCGAAAAATGGTAGAGGAGTCGAGGCAGTGGCATGAAAAATTACCATTTGCTCTAATGGGTTATCACACTACTGTGCGAACTTCAATTGGTGCAACCCCTTACTTATTGGTGTACGGAACGGAGGTAGTGATACCTGCAGAAATTGAAATACCTTCCCTGCGAATTATAGCTAAGGCTGAAATTGATGATGGTGAATGGGTAAAGGCCCGGTTAGAGCAATTGAGCCTGATCGACGAGAAAAGATTAGTAGCAGTATGTCACGGACAGTTGTACCAACGGAGGATGGCCAGAGCATATAATAATAAAGTACATCCACGGAAATTCGAGGTTGGACAATTGGTATTAAGATGTATTTTACCACACTAGGCCAAAGCAAAAGGAAAGTTTGCGCCTAATTGGCAAGGGCCGTTTATGGTATCTCGGGTATTGTCCAACGGAGCTTTATATCTAACAGATGTGGAAGGGAAATGTGTAGAGACTGCCATCAACTATGATGTAGTCAAGAGATATTATGTATGATTCCTTTCGTGTATACAATTGTATTTGTCAAAATTTTGAAATTGAAATGATGAAGGCATTTCATTTCTCTATCCAAACACCTTACCCATTACTACCCCTTTTGAGCCTTATTATATTATTATTTCGTACCCCTCTCTCGGAATCAATGATGAAGTCAAAATGAATGATGAAATGAAAATTAAAAAAAAGGAAAAAGATTAGGAAAAAAAAAGAGAAAAGGAAAATCTTGAAAAAAAAAGGAGAAAAGAAAAGAAATAAAAAAAAAGTATACAAAAGAAGAAATCGGGAAAACGTCAAACGACGAAGAAACCTTATGGTATGAACTACGTCTGACTTGATCCCGAAAGGGTACGTAGGCAGCCTCAATAAGGTTTAGTCACGATAGAAACAAATATTCAAGTTTCCCCAAAAATTGAAACTGGGGCAGAAGTTATGTTTTTATGATTCCGAGAGTTGTAATTATTTTGAACCCATGTTATAAATTTGAGCCTTTATACCTTTCCTTCTAAACCCATCCAAAAGCCACATTACGGTCCAAAGAAAGACCTTCTGATTAATTTCAAGGAAATGACAGTGCAACGAGAATAAAGGGAAACATATCATGGACAGTACCCGGGAGTGTGAAAATGGAAAACATATAAAAATAAAAAATAAAAACAAAATGAGAGAGTCTTATCGGTGAAAACTCTCACGGGCACCATAAGGCGAATGTGAGTTGAGAGAAAAATAAAAATAAGAGAGTCTTATTGGTGAAAACCCTCACGACACCATAAGGCGAAAGTGAGGAATGACCTGATGAATTGAAAATGGCAAGTCAAGTAAGGTTTGGGTTGATGAAAGGAAAAATCAAATTCAGCAAAGAATTGATTGGACAGACTGGGTCGGATATCCAAATGCATGGCATGGTCAAAGGAATCAGCTTTCCTACCCAGATAAGTTCTGTTTTTTACTTCAAAATATCCCCACCCCTAAATTCAGGGTCATTGCATTTCATTTTAGTTGTTCAAAACCCGTTGCCAGTTTAAAGCTAACTACCAGCTTCTCATGTTGGATGGCACAATGATACTGGGTCCTTCAAAGGACAAAAGAAAATAAAATAACACATGGCGATCATATAGCCAAAGGGAATAAAAGAGAAAAGAAACAAAAAAGAAACAGAAGGGGATTACAATGAAGGACTTGGAAAACAATCAAGAAAGGACGGTGAAGCAGTATAAATCAAGATGAGGCAGACGGTGGAATGCAAGGCCAACAAGAATGCCAGTTGCTAACCATCATTTCATAACTAATACATTGTTCACTGATTAAGACAGGGACAAAAGATTCAAATTCTTACTAATTACTTTAAAGTGAATGTGACCAATGTTGAAGAAACAATCAAGGAAGCAGCAATAAAATAAAGAAATCCACGATGGAAGAATCAATAATCAGGAACCTACCCGAACAACGAGGGGGGTATTACCTTTTATTTTTAAAATTAAACCCAGTTATCAAACTGAGGAAATATTTTCTGCATTTTAATTTCTGCATCAGGCGCCCACCTAGATAACAAGAGAATATTTTACTGCATTTTAAATTTCTGCATCAGGCGCCTACCTGGATAACAAGGGAATACTTTTTGCATTTTTAATTTCTGCATCAGGCGCCCACCTGGATAACAAGGAAATATTTTTCTGCATTTTTAATTTCAGCATCAGGCGCCCACCGGATAACAAGGGAATACTTTTCTGCATTTTATTTTCTGGATCAGGCGCCCACCTGGATAACGAGGGTATACTTTTCTGCATTTTTAATTTCTGCATCGGGCACCCACCTGGATAACAAGGGAATATTTTTTTGCATTTTAAATTTTCACTCAGGCGCCCACGTGGATAACAAAGGAATATTTTCTGTATTTTAAATTTCTGCATCAGGCGCCCACCTGGATAACAAGGGAATATTTTCTGCAAAATGAAATTTTCTTTTATCTAACAAATAACAGCATGATAGATTGAAAGCCCCATACTCGGGCAGAAAAAAGTTTTTTTTTTATTTTTGTAATAAGCAGGTACCATCCTGGAGAACAAGGAAACACATTTTGAAGTTATACAAGCAGAATGAAGCAATACGTTTGAAGCAAGTTACAAGCAAGAAGATTCATCGAAGAGCGGAAGATACAAACAAAAGAACAAGATGCAAGATGAAAGATCAAGGCAATACAAGACACAAGACATAGATAGGATTTTTTGTAATTCATATACCATAGCTTAGGCTAGTTTCTTTATTTTTACCATGGTGTAATAAGGAGTCAGTCAGCAGTAGCAGCAGAAACAACAGCGACATCAGTGAAATCACAGTCCCTGGTAGTTCCGCCTACGAGGAATTCCCAAACTACACTGACTTGATTCCTGTATAGCTCAAGATATGTAGGCAACCTCTGAAGCAGGGTGCGGTCAAAACTTTTCAAAAATGCTTCATATGGAATATGCGAGTTGGCAAAAATCCTTCATTACTGCTCACTTGTCTTTGCATTAAAACTCTTCGTGTTCCCAAGCAAAGAAGGGCAGCAGTGAGCACATGATTTTTGCCCCAAATAATTAATTCCAAAATAAAAATATATAATACAAAAATGATTTTTGATTGCAATTATTTTGATTAGTGTGTAGAAAATACCAGTGCTTATTTTTAATTGTTAAAAAAGATAATAAAAAAATATTTGAAACAAAATACAAAAAGGAAATTAATTAGAAAAAATATCACAAAAATATAAGGTAAATACTAGGAAATTGGAAAAACTAAGGAAAACATACTAAAATTGAAAATAAAAGAAAATACATCAAAATATATATGTATACAAGGAAAATAAGTATAAAACACAAAGGAAAATACAGAAATTAAATAAATATATTTCAAAAAATAACAAAAATACAAAATACAATACAAAGACAAAAGAATTGGGCCAAATACACAAATTACTCAGCCCAAATGCAATACCCACAGACCAGGCCCAAACAATTTTGACCGGACAGTCTCTTATTAAGCCAAACGACGCTGTATAAGCACACCAAATCTGGGCCGTTGATGATTTAAATCAAACGGACCAAATAAGGCGGTGGCCTTGAATATGAAACGACAACGTTGTGGAATTAAATCTCAGCCATCCATCTCACTAATCTAACGGCTGAGACCGATGTCTCACTTAATCAAATGACGTCGCCTAAGAAATTAAATCTCAACCGTTTAATAATTTGATCTAATGGACCAAATGAAAGGTCTCATTAAACTGTACGTCGTCGTTTTGAATGCCAATTGATCTTAGCCGTTCATTTAACTAAATCCAACGGTTGAGAAACAACAATACAATTTCAGTATATATCCCTAAACCCCCGTTCAATTTTCATACACACACACACACACACCTCTCATCATACAAACCCTAGCCGCCCTTCTTCTCCCTCTCCCTCCCCCTCCTCTCACAAGACCACCGGAACCCTACCGGTGGTCACTATTCGGTTACCTTCTCTGGCTCAGGACACACTTCTAAACACCTCCCTCCACCCTCTAACACCTTATCTCCATTAACATCACCCTAGAAAACTCACCAACCTTCCATTCTTGAAATTCCAGTCGTCGGAACCCTAGTCGGCGACCATTAAGGTATGAACTAGGCTTCCACCTTAACACCCTAGAACCTTCTAGCAGGGGTTCAAGTGTATTTCCGTTAAAATTCTGCTATACTTATTTGATTTAATTGGAAAAGAGTTGGGGAGGGAAATAGAAATAACTAATTCAAAATTCCCCCCGAATTTATTTTATAAATAGGCTGTTTCAAGCCTGTAAAAGGGGTTCCAACTTTAGAAGTTCGAAATTTTAGTTCTGAATTTTATAATTTAAGGGTTCCCAATTCGAGAGTTCTGAATTTCAGAGTTTGAGGGATCACAATTTGAGAGTTCCAACCTTCAGATAATTAGATTTCAGAACTTTACTGGTTTTGCTACTTAGCATTCAATTCGAGTATTATTCATGGAGTCTTTGATGGTTGTTCCCCTATTGTGTTTACTTCAACTTAGCTTGGATTTCTGTTTGCTCGAGTTATTTGCTGGTTGCCTGTTGGGTTTTGAGACTCTGCTGTGTTAATATCTGCTCCTGTTTGCTGTTGATATTTGGTTGTTGCTACTGCTGATTTCTCTTCTCCTTCATCCCTTAGAACTCATCGATTTACTTTCATTTGATCAGGTACACTACTATCTCCTGAAGGTGTAATTGAAAACATGATGAAGGAATAAAATTATAGATTAATTTTGCTGAATTTGTATTTCTGTTTTTCTTATAGTTGTAATTATAATTTTTAGATATCTTGTAATTCATTTAGGAATGGGTTGTAATAAGTAATAGACTCTATGAACTCAATTTAGATTAAAGTAGTAGTAGATAATACTATAGTAAATGTATCTAGTAGGTTAGATATAATGATCACCTAAACCTAAAACTAAAACCGGCTAAAACACAGCTTGTACACTTAGACTTATATATACTCCGAAATTAGACATGCAATATTAGTACTTAGCTATTTTGGTAGTTGAGTTCTGAATCAGAATCATTTAATTTAAAAAGTATCAGTAGTTTTGAAGTTCAAATTGTATTACTGTTTATCTTTACTTAAAATGATTTATCAACAAATTTGCTTTCAGATTTTGTGATTTGATAATAGAAGTTCAAGCATGCCTAGTTAAAATTAGAATATTATTTTCTTCAGTTAAAAATAAAGTGACAAAAATAATCATGCAACCAGTATCCTGATAACGATTTGAATATCATATTCTGCCGTGTAGAATAATAATATTGATAAAAATTATTGTGTTAGAATTCTTAATTAATTGTTAAAAATTGAAATCAGTAGTGACTAAATGTAAATTGGCGTTTAATCGGTTAACTGTTACATTCATAAGTGCTGCTAAAATGATAATTAGTTCATGTCAAGTTTTAAATGTGAACGATTTGGGCCTCAACGGAAAATCAGGCCTGGATCGAATTGAAATGGCATTCTTGCCTTCGAATAGGAACAGAAATATGTGCTGGGCTCTAGAGGTCCAGTTGTATTTGACTATGGACTATTGGGCAGTCTGAAGTCCAGGCCCAATAATGAATAATGGCTTGGACTCTAATAATAATAGTCTGAAATTAATACCAAAAAAAAAAATAGTCATATATTAGGAAGACAAAAACAAAAATAGAATACGTAGCTCATTTAAGATTGGACACACGGGGGCCTCAAATAAATTTCAACATAAAAATTCTAGACTCGGAAGGACCATTTAGCGAATTTTACGGTCTTTCCTAAAGTTAATAAAGACGTAAATACTTTAGGCGCGATTAATAATATTACATTCCTAATACAGGCGACATTTATGTAACCCAAAGACAAATCCCGGCGAAGTTGAAATGCACTAAAGTCATAGATGTACTGGTATGGTGTCACTCGAAATGCGTTTTCGCGACGTCGCAATTCTTAAAAATGACAAAGCGGGACATTAATAATGCATAAAATTGAAGCATATAAAGAAATTAGATAAAAACAAATACGGCTGTTGAGCGATCGTGCTAGAACCACAAAATCCGGGAGTGCCAAACACCTTCTCCCAGATTAACAGAATTCCTTATCCGGATTTCTGATTTCGCGGACTATTAACAGAGTCATAATTTTCTCTGTTCGGGATTAAACCGGTGACTTGGGATACCATTATTTTCCCGAATGGCGACTCTGAAATTTAATAAATAAATCCCGTTCCGAATGTCCTTTAATTGGAAAAACTCATTTCATGTTATTATTATATTCCTTCGAGAGGTGTAATAGTAATTAGCGGTATATACACAGAAAAATGAGGTGTGATATATGTATATATACAAGATTGAGACCTATGGATTCACGTGAAACCAGTAACTTTTGTCCGAACAAGGTAAATGTGTTCCAAATATTCATTAAATATCGATAAATATTTGAATATGTACCCAGTCACTATAGAAAATTTACTCGAACTCGTTGCAGAAACTTGTAACGTTAAATTTTGGATCTGGGTGTGATAGAAAAAAGATAGAAAGAGAAATAGAAGAAGTGTAAATAGGGGGAGAGCGACAATCTTTAAATTAAAAGCTGAATTGGCTTTTCAACAGCGTTTCGGATCAAGATAAGAATTTTAGTTTTTAAACAAAGAAGACTCACTTATATATCTCAACCTTTTGAATAAAAAAATGAGAAGAAAGTGGGAAATGTGTGTTGGACAGATTGGATTCCTTGTTTGCCTATTCATTCAAAAAGGAATAAAAATATAGGTAGACTTAGATTTAATAAAAAAATGACAAGAATATTGTATAGTTTATTATATTAGTTTAAGATACATACATATGGATGAGGAAACAAACGAATGATCGTTGAAGGAACACAACCATTTTTTTTAAAGAAACTTAAAATGACAACTAATTTACAGTCACTAAACCGTCTTCTAATTCTTAGTGGTGACCTTTTCTTTTTTCCTTTTAAATTCTGAATATTGTTTGGACTTTTTCATCGTACAAGTCAACTAGGGGCGTAATAATTGACTTTATTTATCGAAAAATTACATCGCATATATATATATATATATATATATATATATATATATATATATATATATATATATATATATGTAAAATATAAGGTTTTAGAAGTACTTGAATATGTTGAATACCCTTTTGTCAGGATTTTTTTTACTTCTTTCAAATTTGAACACCCTTGAGAAAATTACTGGCTTCACCACTGAAGTCAACAACTATTAGGTGCTTGCTTGATTTTTTTATTTTTTTATTTGACGTCTGTTGCTCTTATTGGAATCCGATGAAATTTGATTTGCACGGGAAGATCTATATTGCATGTACAATATTTTTTAATATAGACAATTTCATACGTAAGACTCGAACCTGCTTAACCAAAATATGAAAGTTCGATTAAAACCAGAAAAAAATAGAGAAATCGGGTTACTGATAATCAAGAGACAAAAGAATGTAATAGGCTTTCAATAATTAGAATGAACAGTAAAGAAAAATTGTATTTCAGTATGCTTTCAATAGTTGATCGTGTCGTACAAATGATGTAACTTCTTCCTTTTATAGCTGATCCTAGGGTAAAGAATGAAATCTAAGCTTTAATGACATAATTATGAGTAATAAATGACATTGAATAGGTCGTTACATAATCATTCCTATTAAATATCAATTCTTCAACGTATCAGGTATTTAATGTTTGAATTTGGACTTCTTCCTGTCTTCAGATCCATGTTTAAATGTTTTTTGATATGTTGCCCTTGAATGTCTTGAATTGATACGAGATACGTGTCTAAACTGCTTTCTGTATCTTTTGTCTTTAGAATTACATCCCATTCTGTTCTAAATATGTACGGGACTCGTAGCTGAATTACGTCCCGTGTCTAATTTGTCTTCCCGCATCTTTTATTTAATTATTGTCTGACAACCCTTTGACCATTCCACGTGTCTTGCCACGTCACAAAAAAAACTTTTCCCCAATACAGATAGTCCCCCCACTTTCCTTTTATTTATCCATTAAATAATTGGGAAGTGGAAGTAGTATTTTTGTCGTAATTAATGCTGACGCTTCACTTGTCTTGATTTTTTAATGCTTCTTACACATGTCATCTTCTTATTTAACTCAGCAACTCTACTTCCTTCTTTCTAGGCTTTTTCAACCTTCCTTTTCAAGAAGTGACAGTTCTTTTTAATACAGTCTTTTCATCATTATACCTCTTAGTTCACCAGTTGCTTCCTTATACCCTTTCGATTCTTTCTTCCTCAGTTTTCTTCTTCATCAAGTGACTTCTTGCTTCCTTTTACTTTTCCTCTGTAAAAATTTTATCTAACAATGGTATCTTCAAACCCTAACCCTAGAAAAGTTCCAATTCTTGACCAATTTCCCAATGCTCCTACTCCAATTAGGCACAGTAGAGATAAAGGGAGAAGACTTCGGAATTTAAGATCCACACGTGGAGATTCAACTGGCAATGCTCCTCCTTCTCCGAACACGAATGTCAAGGGTTCTTCATCTAAAACATCTTCTTCTAAAGGTAAAGAGATTTTCGACCCTTCTCAAGAACCCTTAGTTGAATATATTGTACCAAATGATTTATCCTTTGTGGGTGATAGAACATCGCTTCTTTTGTGGGTGATAGAACATCGCTTCTTTTGTGGGTGATAGAACATCGCTTCTAAAACAAGTTGAAAAACTAGAGAAACTTGAAACTTATCCTTCTCTCATTACTGAACTCTCAATCCCAACTATTAGGAAAGATTGTTATTGGAAGGAAAATCTTCGCCTATCAATTCCTACTATAAATCAGAGGATTTCTTCTTTTAGGAATGTATATTCCTTTGTTTATACCTATCCTTTTACTTGGGGTTAAAGCCTGCCATAGATCCAGTTATCCTTGATTTCTGCCATTTTTTCAACATCTGCTTAGGTCAAGTTGGTCCATTAGTATGGAGGGCAGTGGCTTGCTTGAGATTTTTATCTGCAAAGGCCAAAATCGACTTTACCTTTGCCCATCTTATTCGTTTATACCATTCCAACTTGATGCGTAATGATTTCTTTACCTTAACTATGAGGAGTAAAAAGGTTTTAGTAAACCTTGATGATGATAATGACCGTGGATGGTATCTTCTTTACATTGTTGTTCGCACAGTGGATTTGCTGGGCGAAACAAACATTCCCTTCCTTGAGAAGTGGAACTTTGCACGTAAGCTTCTATTTATTTATCCATATATATTTTTAGAGATTTTGATTTTCTCATTGATCTCATCCTTTTTGGTTTTTTGTAGCAACCATGGGAGATGTGGAGCCTATTCACAACTTCCGTGGTTGGGTAGACTTAATTTTGAAAGTTGCTCCTAGAGAGGAAAGGACTTGGAAATCTATGTCCTCTCTTCATGATTGGAAAGCAAAAATACATGGTATGTATTTTTTTATTCTTAAATACAAACAGTAAATCTAATTTTTAATAAAATTGAATTCATTTTCCCCCTTTTCTTTTTATTTTTATCAGGGTTCAGCATAAAAGGAATGCTACCTAATGTAGCTTTAGCTATGCACACTGCTGCCAATGCTTCTCTTGATTTAGCCAAGACTAAGGCTTTAATAGCAGCAAAGAGAAAAATATCGGCAGTTGATGCTAATACTGAAGAAGAAGAAGAAGAAAAAGAAGGTGCCTCGCCGTTACCCAGGCCATGAGCAAGGAGACGTGTTATTGAGGGGAATGAGATTGAGGATGCTCCTGCTCGTGCCTCCCTTGCCGAGCCTATTTTGATTGATAGAGAGGGTGCACTAGTAGACGTTAGTGAGTCTGATCACTATCTCACTACTGACAATTTCGAAGGTGGAGAGCCGGGTCCTATTCTAAATGAAGTTCCCTTATTTTCCTCAATTCCTATTTCTCCTATCTCTTTTACATCATCTCCAACAGTAAGTGTTTTTTATCCCACGTTGACTTCGTTTGCTCCTTCACTTATGGTGAATGCTTCCATTCCTGTATCAATTTCAACTCCCGTGTCTGTTCCCATTTTGGCTCCCGTACCTTCTTCCATTTTTTCCTCTTCTACTACTCCTCTTTCCACTGCCCCTTCTTCCCCTGTAGTGCATTCGGAAACTGGCCCGAGTAGCAGAGGTATGACTATGAGAAAAGTCACACTTGAAGTACCTGCCACTCATAGCCTTTTAAGGAAGACTGATAGTGCTGATGTCTGGCTTGAGCCCTTAATTGGAGATATAGAGAGGAGAAAGATGCAAAGCCATAGCTGCTTAACTTTGATGAATGACATAGTTCATTCAACTTTAAAGGTAATTTCTTTCAAATTGAATATTAGCTCTCCTTTCATCTTAGGTTTTTATTTTTACGTCTTATATTTGTAGGTTAATTTGATTGGTACTGAGCTAATGGGAAGGATTACCTCTTTGGAAAGAAAAAATTCGCAAAGGCCATTGAAGAAGCTCAGCTTGAAGCTCAAAATTGGAAGGAGCAATAGGAAGGTGCTTTAATGAACATGGATGAACTTCGAGATGACAAAGCCCATTAGGAACGACAAAATCGCACTTTATCCGTTGGCTTAGGGATCTCTCAGGTCGCCTTAAGTCAGGTCAAAAAGGATAAAGATACTTTAAATGAATCATTGTTAAGGGCTAATGAAGAAATCAAGGGGCTTAAACCACTTATGAAGAGAAAAGAGGAATATGCCAGAGAGTTGGAGCAGAACTTGAATCAAGCTTGGGTTGACTTGAAAATTTCTTCAAACAAAGTTCATGCTTTGGAGAGTTCCAACACTACGCTCAAGACTTCCCTCGATTCCCAACTAACTGAGCAAGAGTCAATTAAAAACTCTCTTACTACATGGGAAAAGAATTATGAAAACTTGGAGAAGGAATATAATTCTCTTGTAGAGAATTTCAATTACGAGGTCAATTGGGCTTTTCTTAGATCGCGTCGTGATGCATTATTAGAGGCTACTCAAGAGAATTTTAACTTACAATATGAATTAGCCAAAATCTTAGTTGCGATTGAGAAGAGTAACCAACCTGTTGACACTCCTAAGCAACCAATTGACACCTCTTCTCCAATGTGTGGAACTCTTGAAGCAGCAGAGCCAGTGGATTGTGAAGGTGCTACTGGAGCGACTGGAGTAGTGGTTCAAGTGTCTAAGGATGAATCACTTTCATCGCGGCCTATGGAACTTGAGGCTCCCGTGGCTATTGCTCCTATTTGCAACCTCTGATGTTCCAACTCCCCCAGTGACCAGTGACCAGTTAAAAAAGTTTCAGTTTTTTTTTCTTTATATTTGGTGGTGTAATCCTTTTTAAAGGATTTTTCTGGTGAAGTCCCCGATTTCCATAATGGGGTATTTTTTTAAAGACGATTATATTTTAATGACTAAATTTCTCTTTTCCTTTAGTCTTTTATTTTTTAGAGGTTTTAATTAATACCTCTTTGTGTTCTATTCTTGCCTATTTTTGTGTTTAGGACTTATAGAATAGTTTTGCATTTTTATCCTTTGAAAATGCTTTATGATTCTACTCATGGACTTATCAACATGAGGATTATAAAAAGAGGGCCCTTTTTATATATTGACACTTAATGAAGAAGACGTCTCAACTTCATAATGGTGTTATAATACGACGAAAGAAATAAGAAACAAATGTTTTTTTGTATAAAATAACTTTGACAAGTTTTTATTCATGAACTTGAGCAAATTTCTGAATGATACATGCGTTGTAGTACGTCTATGACTTCCTCGCAACTATTTTTCGTTCAATAGATTTCTTTATATAAAATATACAAGGTTTTTCTTATTGTAACCTGTTTTAGCACATAACCATAGCCCTATCTTTATATACTTAGAAAGGGTTTGGAAAATGTTTACAACATTTAAAAATGTTTTATGTAAAGCAACATTGAAGAATGTTGTATACGTAGCTGTCCGAAACTGAATCTTGATACGTGGCAATTTGTAGCTGAATTTAGTCAACTTCTACTTGAATACCCGTATCTCTTTTTCTTTACGAACCTGCATCTATTTTTCTACACGAAGCTATGTATACTGTATAGTCCCCCAAGTGTTTGAGCGTTTGAAGAATGAAGCCTTGAACACTTGTTTAGTACTCATATGCTAGTCCTTTTCCTGAAACAAAAAATATGCGGGACTCGGAGGTACAATTTTAGATGAAGACTGCCTACCCGTATGTATTTCCATCAGAATGATATAACCATAGGCTTAGATTTAAGAATATTCTATTTTGTCATGCAAGTTGTGGCTCATCATTTGGCATGGGTTAGGAATTTTGCCTAGCATCTAAAATTGTTAGTAAAACCTTAAATATGTTAAAAGAAAAAGAATTTGATATGAAGATACCTGACCGTGTCTACCCCCTTAGAAGTAATATCTTTTTAAATGTACAGCATTCCAATGTGAAGGTAGAATTTTGCCGTCCATAGTTTCTAGCTCGTACGCACTTTTCCCGCAATGTTACAGATTCTATATGGTCCTTCCTATGTTAGACTTAGCTTTCCTAAATTAGCAGCCTTCGCAGATTGAAACACCTTTTTGAGCACAAAGTCCCCAGTTTTAAAGAACCTGAGACGTGTTTTCCGATTATAGTATCGTTCAATCACTTGTTTTTGAGCCGCCATTTTTATCAATGATGTTTCTCTCCTTCCTTTAATCAAATCAAGATTAACCTGTAACTCTTCATTGTTCGAATCCTCCGTTGCTTGATCATATCTTATACTTGGTTCTCCTATTTCTACTGGAATCAGAGCTTCTGCACCATAAACCATCAAAAATGGTGTTTCGCCCGTACTTGTTTTCGTAGCTGTTCGATAAGCCCACAACACAGCTGATAGAACTTCAGGCCAGTTGCCTTTTGAATCTTGCAACCTTTTCTTTAAATTATTAATGATTATCTTGTTCGTAGATTTCGCTTGTCCATTACCCACCGGATGATATGGTGTCGATGTTATTCTTTTGATTTGCCAGCTTTCAAAGAATTCTGTAATTTGTGCTCTTATGAACTGTGGACCATTATCGTACACAATTTCCTTTGGTACCGCAAAGCGGCATATTATATTCCTCCAAAGAAAGTCTGTAACTTATTTTTCTCGTACCTGTTTAAATGCCCCTGCTTCTACCCATTTTGTGAAATAATCAGTAAGCACAAGTAGAAACTTTACCTGTCCTTTTTCCTGAGGTAATGGACCCACGATATCCATCCCCCATTTCATGAAGGGCCATGGAGCTATGACTGGGTGTAGTAACTCAGCTGGTCTATGCATATTGTTTCCATACCTCTGACATTTATCACATTTAGATACGAAGTCGTTTGCTTCCTCCTCTATTTTAGGCCAATAATATCTGGCCCGTATCAATGTTTTTACCAATAATCTACCTCTCGCATGATTTCCACAATGTCCTTCATGTATTTCCCTCATTACATACTCTGTTTGTGAAGGACCGAGACACCTTGCTAGAGGACCTTCGAATATTTTTCGATAAATATTTCCTTGATGTAAACAATAACGGGCAGCTTTCTTACGTAATGCATAAGACTTTGTTTTATCATTAGGTACGGTTCCATACTGCAAAAAAACAATAATTTTATTCCTCTAATCCCATGTTAAATGATTACAATTTACCCCGTTCGTATCAGGTTCGAGAATGGAATGGAATAAACGTATAATTGAAGCATTTGCATTATTTGCTATATCTGCCACGGATGCGAGGTTGGACAAAGCATCACCTTCTGCATTTTCATCTCCTGGAATCTGCGTTACCTTCCAAGTTTCGAATTATCTTACTAATTCTCTCACATTCTCGAGATATTCCTGCATTCTGGTTTCTCTGGCTACATAAGTCCCCAGTATTTGATTTACTACCAGGTGAGAATCACTTTTGATTATGATTTGCTTGATGCCGAGTTTGAGTGCCAATTTCAAACCTGTAATCACAACTTCATATTCTGCTTCATTATTAGTAATAAGATGACATTTTATAGCCTATTTGATTGTTTCTCCCATTGGTGGTATTAGAACAATTCCTAAGCCTGCCCATTTTACATTAGATGAAACATCAACAAATAATGTCCAAATCCCCGGGTTTGCTCTATTAAAAAATTGTAATTTTTTTTCTGCCTCTAAATGTATCCTTTGACTAAAATCAGCTACGAAATCTGCAAGTACTTGGGATTTGATAGCAGTTCGAGGTTGATAAATTATTTCATACTCGCTTAATTATATAGCCCATTTTGCTAATCTACCTGACAGTTCATGCTTATGCAAAATATTTCGTAATGGAAAAGCTGTAACAACAACAATAGGATGACACTGGAAGTAAGGCCTTAATTTCCTAGATGCCATAATTAAAGCTAACGCTAACTTTTCCAGCTGCGGATACCTTGTCTCCGCATCTAATAAAGTCTTACTTACATAATAGATAGGAGATTGTTTACCTTGGTCTTTACGAACTAGAACAGCACTTACCGCTACTTCTGAAACTGCCAAATAAATAAGTGTGACGACCCAAAGGGTCATCACTTATTTAATTAATTATTTCGAGCTTCTGAGGCCTTGAAAACCTCATTCTATGTTGCCTTGATTTACGTGCACGATCCGAGCATGTAGCCGGAAAGATTTCGTGATAGAAAATATGAATTCTATGAGAAATTTGGATAAAAATGATATTAATATTGATATGGTTGACTTCGGTCAACATTTTTGGTAAACGGATCCGGACCCGAGATTGGATGGTCCCGAGAGGTCCGTAGGAAAATATGGGACTTGGACATGCGTCCGGAGTCGAATTATGAGGCCTAGAGCCCAAGTTATGAATTTTTATGTGAAATTGTTTTTGATGTAATTATTAAAGGAAATAAATTAATTGACCTTGGTATCGGGCTCGTATTTTGGTTCCGACGCCTGGTACAAGTCTTAAATATTATATATGTGATTTCTGTAAAGTTTGGTGACATTTGGATGTCGTTTGAGATGTTTTGAACCTTGAGTTCCAAGTTAAGAAGTTTTGAAAATCATGAGTTTGAGGCTTGATTTGATTAAAACGAAGTGATATTGGCGATGTGATCGCACGAACAAGTTCATAATGTGTTTTTGAGGTTATGTACATGTTTGGTTTGGAGCCGGGGGGCTCGGGTAAAGATTTGATAGGCCGTTGGATGAAATTCTGAATTTTTGAACTGCTGGTTTTTCACCCAGCTGTTGGCTTCGCAATTGCGAAGTATTTCTCGCAATTGCGAAGGGGACAGGCTCGCAAATGCGAACCTTTATCGCAAATGCGAAGCCCGCTTTGGCCCAGCCTTGTTCGCAAATGCGAACAATTGTTCGCATTTGCGAAGGTCCCCAGTGCCTGCCTATGTTCGCAAATGCGAACAAAAGTTCGCAAATGCGAACATTCCCCATTCTGCCTTGGTTCGCAAATGCGAACCATTGTTCGCAAATGCGAACACTGCCTTATACAGCATGTGTTCGCAAATGTGAACATTAGTTCGCAAATGCGAACAGTTCGCAAATGCGAACAAATGTTCGCAAATGCGAACTTCCCAGCCTTAGCTTATTTTTCAAACTCCAGAAATTGGTCGGGGTTCGCAATTGCGAACCCATGTTCGCAAATGCGAACACAGAGACCTGAAAAACACGAATTTCAGTCATTTCTTCACTTCTTACAAAACCAAAACACCCATTTGCGATTCTTCAAGGATTTCTTCTTCATCAAAACGATTGTAAGTCACTTTTTACTTAATTCTTTCAATTCCTAACATCATTAAACATGTTTTTCATAAGAAATCAATGATTTTCATGGTAGAATTCTTGTTTTTGTTAGAAAATAGGGTTTTTCATAAATTGGGGAATTGGACCTCGAATTGAGGTCCGATTTTGAAACAAATTATATACATGAACTCGTGGGGGGATGGGTAACCGGATTTTGGTCCTAACCCAGAATTCCGACCATGTGGGCCCGGGGTTGAAATTTACTATTCCGGGCAGAATGTTGTAAAAGTTGTATTTGGTCTTAAGAATTAGTTTGTTGAGTAGAATTGATGATATTAAATCAATTGTGTATAGATACGGTTGGATTGGAGCCAAGTTGAAAGAAAAAAGACATTTCCACGGATTGAATTGTTCATAAGCATTCGAGGTAAGTGTTTGTTCTATCCTAGCTTGAGGGAATAGGATTATGTGCTATGTGTTATGTGATCGAGTGCGGTGTATGGGTTGTGGTGACGAGCATCCATACACTGGCGTCTAGTATGACCGTGAGTCGTTGGAAAATGATTATTTGAGATATATTACAGATGAATTGTTATTGTTCTCCCTTGTTGGGACTTGTTGTGAAGATAATTATTGATTGCCCTTGATGGGACGGTTTATGAATTACTGTTTCTTTCTTTGCCCTTAATTGTGATTGTTATTTGGGTGAGGAAGAGTGATAATGCACGAAGGGTGATGCCGTGCCATGTTTATTTATTTATGCACGAAGGTTAATGTCGTGCCATGTTTATTTATTGATTATGCACGAAGGATCATGCCGTGCCCTGTTATTGAACCATGTACGAAGGATCATGCCGTACTATGGATGTGAGGATGAGAGTAAAAGCACGAAGGGTGATGCGGTGTACTTTATTTGTTTATTTGGTGAGGATGAGAGTAAAAGCACGAAGGGTGATGCCGTGCAACTGCTTGCTATTTCTTGAAGTGATATTACTTGTGTTTACATTATACTTTGTTTTTCCTTGTGAAATTATTAAACTGTGGTTAATTGTTGAATTCTTTAAGATATTCCTTATTATGTTAATACTCGATTATTTCTTGTTATTTTGTGGTACATATATATATATTGAATTGCACAGGTTTATGTGAGTGTCTGGTCCTAGGCTTGTTGCTACTTCGCCGGGATAGGCCAGGGACCTACCAGCACATGGGGTCGGTTGTGCTGATGCTACACTTCTGTACGTTTTTGCACAGGTCCAGGTTACGATCAGGAGCAGCAACAGCAGTAAGTAGTGATTGCGTGGGAGTTGATCATATTTGAGACCGAGGTAGCTTGCAGGCGTCCGCAGGCCCGGCGTCTCTCTCTTTATTTATGTTATTAGCTGGAGTCTCTTTGTTCCGAGACAAACAGAATTGTGTTATATTTCTTTCAGACTTTATGTGTAGTATTCCATAGTAGTTTGTGAGTTGGTGACTCCATGTCTTGGGTAGAGGATTTCAGTATGATTTTCACCTTGTGTTTTGTTATTTCCATTTCGATAAAGTATTCCGCATTTATTTAATTAAAATTGTGTTAAAAACAGGATAGTATGAATACAGTGGCTTGCCTAGCTACCACGAGTAGGCGCTATCACGATCCCGATGTTGGGGGAAAATCCGGGTCGTGACAAGTTGGTATCGAAGCTCTAGGTTACATAGGTCTCACCACTCACGAACAAGCTTAGTAGAGTTTGAGAGGTAGGTACGGAGACGTCTGTACTTGTCCTCCCGAGTCTATTGAGTTAGGAAAGAGTCTCTCATTTGTTCTTTCTTGTCGTGCGACTTGTTCCTCAATTGCTGATTGAATTTCTATTATGTCTTTTCGCAGATGGTGAGGACACGCGCTTCTTCGTCCGCTGACCAGCAGCCCGAGCCCCAGGCAGCTCCCGTGAGGGGCAGGGGCCAAGGCCGTATCAGAGGTCGTGGTAGGGGTAGAGCTCAGCCCCAGGCAGCTACTCCAGAGGTGGAGCCTCATATTGAGATTGACAAGGAGGTTCCGGTTCCAGCAGCTCCAGTGGGCCCAGCTCAGGTCCCAGGAGAGGCTTTATTTACCCCGGATCTCCGGGATGCTTTGGTCAGAATAGCGGGATTTATGGACAGCATTGCCAGAGCGGGTTTATTATCGGTTGCCCCAGCTACTTCTCAGGCTGGAGGAGGGGCCCAGACTCCTATTGCTCATACTCCGGAGCCAGTAGCTCCTCAGCCTCAGGCACCAGTAATTCAGCCAGCTGTGGCCACTCAGTCAGGTACCACAGCTCATGCCGGCGATGGAGCGGCCATGACTTCTGATTCGTTATGGAGGCTTGATCGGTTCTCCAAGCTATTTACCACTACATTCAGTGGAGCCGCATCAGAGGATCCTCAGGACTTTTTATTCAGTTGCCATGAGATTCTCAAGACTATGGGGATCGTGGAGACAAACGGAGTTGATTTATGTACCTTTAGACTTGCAGGATCCGCCAAGACTTGGTGGAGAGATTATTGCCTGACTCGACCAGCAGGGTCCCCAGCTTTATCATGGGACCGGTTTGCGGAACTATTTATGGAGAAGTTTCTCCCTGCTACTCAGAGGGATGTACTTCGGAGGCAGTTTCAGCACCTCCATCAGGGTACTATGACAGTTACACAGTATGAGACGAGATTTATTGACTTGGCTCGTCATGCAGTGGTGATACTTCCCACGGAGCGGGAGAGGGTCCGCAGATTTATAGATGGGCTTAATCAGCCGATTAGACTCCAGATGGCTATGGGTGTGGGGAGTGACATATCATTTCAGAAGGCAGCCAATGCAGCACGCAGAGTTGAGATGGCTCTCGCTAGAGGAGGCGGTTATTCTTCGGATAAGAGGCCTCGTCATTCGGGTAGGTTTGGTGCTTCTTCCTCTGGTAGCAGAGAATCCTTTGATAGAGGCCAGTCCTCCAGGCCTTTTCATTCCGCCCTTCAGGCTTCACAGGGTGGACCAGGTGATCGTGGTTCTCGGGGGCATTATTCGGACCAGTCTCCTATTAGTGCTCAGCCTCTTCAGAGCGTTCGTGGAGGCCATTCAGGTCGTCAGGGCCAGCAGCCCTATCAGCCTAGGAGTTGCTACGGTTGTGGTGACCCAGGTCATTTTGTTAGGTTCTGCCCTCGAGCGACGGGCAACACTCAGCAGCGGGGCCCTTGTCCCATTATTCAGGCCCCAGCTGACCCTCAGCCTGCCCAGCCAGCCCGAGGCGGGGGTAGAGATTATAGAGGTGGAGGTCGAGACCGTAGAGGTGGAGACCGTCCAGCCAGAGGTAGAGGTCAGCCAGTTGATGGCCATCCTAGAGACGTAGCTCAGAGGGGAGGTGCAGATCCCCGATTCTATGCTTTACCAGCCAGGCCAGAGGCAGAGGCATCAGATGCTGTGATTACAGGTACTATTCTTGTGTGTGGCAGAGGTGCTTCAGTATTATTTGACCCTGGATCTACATATTTCTATGTGTCTTCCTACTTCGCACCTTATTTGGCTGTGCCCAGCTATGCTCTGGATATTCCAGTTTATGTGGCTACACCAATGGGCGACTCCATTGTAGTCGATCGGGTGCATCGTTCGTGCGTAGTTATATTTGGGGGTCTTGAGACCCGTGTTGATCTGTTGCTCTTGGATATGGTAGATTTTGATGTCATATTGGGGATGGATTGGTTGTCCCCATACCATGCTATTCTTGATTGCCATGCTAAGACGGTGACCTTAGCCTTGCCAGAATCACCCCGACTAGAGTGGAAAGGTACCTCAAGCCACTCCGTTCGCATTGTTATTTCCTATGTTAAGGCTCGACGTATGGTCGAGAAGGGGTGTCTAGCTTATTTGGCTTATGTTCGTGATTCCAGCGCAGAAGTTCCTTCCATTGAGTCGGTCCCTATTGCACGGGAGTTTCCGAAGGTTTTTCCTTCAGACCTGCCGGGCATGCCACCCGACAGGGATATTGATTTCTGTATTGATCTGGCACCGGGCACTCAGCCCATCTCTATTCCACCCTATCGTATGGCCCCGCCGGAGTTAAAAGAGTTGAAAGATCAGTTGCAGGACCTTCTTGAGAAGGGCTTTATCAGGCCCAGTGTTTCCCCCTGGGGAGCACCTGTATTATTTGTAAAGAAGAAGGATGGCTCGATGCGGATGTGTATTGATTACCGGCGGTTAAACAAGGTGACTATCAAAAATAAATATCCACTGCCGAGGATTGATGATTTGTTTGACCAGCTCCAGGGAGCGAGGGTATTTTCTAAGATAGACTTGAGGTCAGGCTACCATCAGCTGAAGATCAGGGCGGCTGACATTCCTAAGACGACCTTTCGCTCTAGATATGGGCATTATGAGTTCTTGGTCATGTCCTTCGGGTTGACCAACGCCCCAGCAACATTCATGGAGTTGATGAATCGGGTATTCAGGCCTTACTTAGATCTGTTCGTGATAGTCTTCATAGATGACATCTTGGTGTACTACCGCAGCCAGGAAGAGCACGAGCAGCACCTCAGAGTGGTTCTTCAGACTCTGAAAGATAACCGACTATATGCCAAATTTTCTAAATGTGAGTTCTGGCTGAGTTCGGTAGCATTTCTGGGTCACATTGTATCGGTGGAAGGTATTCGGGTAGACCCAAAGAAGATTGAGGCAGGCCAAGAATTGGCCTCGACCAGCTTCAGTGAGCGAGATTCGGAGTTTCTTGGGATTAGCAAGTTACTACCGTCGATTTGTAGAGGGGTTTTCTTCTATTGCGGCCCGATGACCGGGTTGACCCGAGAAGGGTGTCCGGTTTCGGTGGTCGAGAGGAGTGTGAGGCGAGCTTTCGAAAGCTCAAGACGGCCTCGACCACCGCACCGGTGTTGATACTACCTACGGTACGGGGCCTTATACGGTTTATTGTGACGCATCTCGTACGGGGCTTGGAGCGGTATTGATGCGGGATGGTAAGGTTATCGCTTATGCTTCGAGGCGATTAAAGATACATGAGAAGAATTATCCAGTTCATGATCTTGAGTTGACTGTTTTCGTTTGCCTTAAAGATCTGGAGGCATTATCTATATGGTGTGACATGTGAGGTGTACACCGATCACAAAAGCCTACGGTACTTGTTCAAACAGAAGGAGTTGAATCTACGACGGCGGAGATGGTTAGAGTTGCTAAAAGACTATGATGTTACTATATTATATCACCCAGGTAAGGCCAATGTGGTGGCCGATGCATTGAGTAGAAAGTATGCCGGCATGGGTAGTCTTGCATATATTCCGGTCAATCAGAGACCATTAGCTCTAGATGTCGAGGCCTTAGCCAACCGGTTCGTGAGATTAGACATTTCTGAGCCTAGCAGGGTGTTAGCCTGCACGGTCGCTCGTTCTTCTTTATTAGAGCGTATCCGTGAGAGGCAATTTGATGATCCTCATTTGCGTGAGTTGAGAGATACGGTACAGCGGGGAGGTGCCACACAGGTAAATCTAGATGATGATGGGGTATTGAAATTGCAGGGTCGAGTTTGTGTGCCCAATGTCGAAGGAATTCGAGAGTTGATCTTAGCGAGGGCCCACAGTTCGCGGTATTCTATTCACCCAGGCGCCGCGAAGATGTACCAGGACTTACGGCAGCACTATTGGTGGCGCAGAATGAAGAAAGATATCGTTGCGTATGTCGCTCGGTGTCTAAATTGTCGGCAGGTGAAATATGAGCACCAGAGACCTGGTGGTGTATTCCAGAGGATTGAAATTCCCGAGTGGAAATGGGAGCGGATCACTATGGACTTCGTTACTGGACTTCCTTTGACTCGGAGGAAATTTGATGCTATTTGGGTCATTGTTGATAGGCTGACCAAATCAGCACACTTTATTCCAGTATCTGTCTCCTACTCGTCGGAGAGGTTAGCAGAGGTTTACATTAGGGAGATTGTTCGTCTCCGTGGGGTGCCAGTATCTATTATCTCTGATCGGGGAACGCAGTTTACCTCGCGGTTCTGGAGAGCGGTCCAGCGGGAGTTAGGCACTCGGGTTCAGTTGAGTACAGCATTTCATCCTCAGACGGATGGCCAGTCCGAGAGGACTATTCAGATTCTAGAGGACATGCTTCGAGCTCTGTGTTATTGATTTCGGAGGCTCGTGGGACCAGTTTCTGCCATTAGCAGAGTTCGCCTACAATAATAGTTACCAATCTAGCATCCAGATGGCTCCGTATGAGGCGTTGTATGGTAGGCGATGTCGATCAAAAGTCGGATGGTTTGAACCGGGAGAGGCTCGGTTGTTAGGTACAGACTTAGTCTAGGAGGCCTTGGATAAGGTCAAGACTATTCAGGAGAGATTGCGTTCAGCTCAGTCCAGGCAGAAAACTTATGCGGATCGTAAGGTTCGAAATGTAGATTTCATGGTTGGTGAACGAGTATTGCTCCGAGTGTCGCCTATGAAGGGCGTGATGAGGTTCGGAAAGAAGGGCAAGCTCAGCCTTAGGTATATTGGTCCATTTGAGATTTTAGACAGAGTGGGAGGGGTGGCTTACAGATTAGCTTTACCGCCTAGCTTATCAGCCGTGCATCCAGTTTTTCACGTATCTATGCTTGGGAGATACCACGGCGATCCCACTCATGTGTTAGACTTCAGTACTGTCCAATTGGACAATGATCTATCTTACGAAGAGGAGCTGGTGGTTATTCTAGACCGGCAGGTTCGACAGCTGAGGTCGAAGAGTTATCCTTCTGTGCGTGTTCAGTGGAGAGGTCAGCCTCCTGAGGCATCGACCTGGGAGTCCGAGTACGATATGCGGAGCCGCTACCCACACTTGTTTCCTGACTCAGGTACTTCTTTCTTTTGTCCGTTCGAGGACGAACGGTTGTTTTAGAGGTGGAGATTGTGACGACCCAAAGGGTCGTCACTTATTTAATTAATCATTTCGAGCTTCTGAGGCCTTGAAAACCTCATTCTATGTTGCCTTGATTTACGTGCACGATCCGAGCATGTAGCCGGAAAGATTTCGTGATAGAAAATATGAATTCTATGAGAAATTTGGATAAAAATGATATTAATATTGATATAGTTGACTTCGGTCAACATTTTTGGTAAACGGATCCGGACCGAGATTGGATGGTCCCGAGAGGTCCGTAGGAAAATATGGGACTTGGACATGCGTCCGGAGTCGAATTCCGAGGCCTAGAGCCCAAGTTATGAATTTTTATGTGAAATTGTTTTTGATGTAATTATTAAAGGAAATAAATTAATTGACCTTGGTATCGGGCTCGTATTTTGGTTCCGACGCCCGGTACAAGTCTTAAATATTATATATGTGATTTCTCTGTAAAGTTTGGTGACATTTGGATGTCGTTTGAGATGTTTTGGACCTTGAGTTCCAAGTTAAGAAGTTTTGAAAATCAAAAGTATGAAAATCATGAGTTTGAGGCTTGATTTGATTAAAACGAAGTGATATTGGCGATGTGATCGCACGAACAAGTTCATAATGTGTTTTTGAGGTTATGTACATGTTTGGTTTGGAGCCCGGGGGGCTCGGGTAAAGATTTGATAGGCCGTTGGATGAAATTCTGAATTTTTGCACTGCTGGTTTTTCACCCAGCTGTTGGCTTCGCAATTGCGAAGTATTTCTCGCAATTGCGAAGGGGGCAGTACAAGGCAGGGCTCTTCATCGCAAATGCGAAGCCCCCTTTGGCCCAGCCTTGTTCGCAAATGCGAACAATTGTTCGCATTTGCGAAGGTCCCCGGTGCTGCCTATGTTCGCAAATGCGAACAATAGTTCGCAAATGCGAACATTTCCCATACTGCCAACACTGCCTTATACAGCATGTGTTCGCAAATGCGAACATTAGTTCGCAAATGCGAACATCCATTTGTCTGCCAGTGTTCGCAAATGCGAACAAATGTTCGCAAATGCGAACTTCCCAGCCTTAGCTTATTTTTCAAACTCCAGAAATTGGTCGGGGTTCGCAATTGCGAACCCGTGTTCGCAAATGCGAACACAGAGACCTGAAAAACACGAATTTCAGTCATTTCTTCACTTCTTACAAAACCAAAACACCCATTTGCGATTCTTCAAGGATTTCTTCTTCATCAAAACGATTGTAAGTCACTTTTTACTTAATTCTTTCAATTCCTAACATCATTAAACATGTTTTTCCTAAGAAATCAATGATTTTCATGGTAGAATTCTTGTTTTTGTTAGAAAATAGGGTTTTTCATAAATTGGGGAATTGGACCTCGAATTGAGGTCCGATTTTGAAACAAATTATATACATGAACTCGTGGGGGGATGGGTAACCGGATTTTGGTCCTAACCCAGAATTCCGACCATGTGGGCCCGGGGTTGAAATTCACTATTCCGGGCAGAATGTTGTAAAAGTTGTATTTGGTCTTAAGAATTAGTTTGTTGAGTAGAATTGATGATATTAACTCAATTGTGTATAGATACGGTTGGATTGGAGCCAAGTTGAAAGAAAAAGACATTTCCACGGATTGAATTGTTCATAAGCATTCTAGGTAAGTGTTTGTTCTATCCTAGCTTGAGGGAATAGGATTATGTGTTATGTGTTATGTGATCGAGTGCGGTGTATGGGTTGTGGTGACGAGCATCCATACACTGGCGTCTAGTATGACCATGAGTCGTTGGAAAATGATTATTTTGAGATATATTACGGATGAATTGTTATTGTTCTCCCTTGTTGGGACTTGTTGTGAAGATAATTATTGATTGCCCTTGATGGGACGGTTTATGAATTACTGTTTCTTTCTTTGCCCTTAACTGTGATTGTTATTTGGGTGAGGAAGAGTGATAATGCACGAAGGGTGATGCCGTGCCATGTTTATTTATTTATGCACGAAGGTTAATGTCGTGCCATGTTTATTTATTGATTATGCACGAAGGATCATGCCGTGCCCTGTTATTGAACCATGTACGAAGGATCATGCCGTACTATGGATGTGAGGATGAGAGTAAAAGCACGAAGGGTGATGCCGTGTACTTTATTTGTTTATTTGGTGAGGATGAGAGTAAAAGCACGAAGGGTGATGCCGTGCAACTGCTTGCTATTTCTTGAAGTGATATTACTTGTGTTTACATTATACTTTGTTTTTCCTTGTGAAATTATTAACTGTGGTTAATTGTTGAATTCTTTAAGATATTTCTTATTGTGTTATTACTTGATTATTTCTTGTTATTTTGTGGTACATATATATATATATTGAATTGCACAGGTTTATGTGAGTGTCTGGTCCTAGGCTTGTCACTACTTCGCCGGGATAGGCCGGGCACTTACCAGCACATGGGGTCGGTTGTGCTGATGCTACACTTCTGTGCGTTTTTGCACAGGTCCAGGTTACGATCAGGAGCAGCAGCAGCAGTAAATAGATTGCGTGGGAGTTGATCATATTTGAGACCGAGGTAGCTTGCAGACGTCCGCAGGCCCGGCGTCTCTCTCTTTATTTATGTTATTAGCTGGAGTCTCTTTGTTCCGAGACAAACAGAATTGTGTTATATTTCTTTCGGACTTTTATGTGTAGTATTCCATAGTAGTTTGTGAGTTGGTGACTCCACGTCTTGGGTAGAGGATTTCAGTATGATTTTCACCTTGTGTTTTGTTATTTCCATTTCGATAAAGTATTCCTCATTTATTTAATTAAAATTGTGTTAAAAACAGGATAGTATGAATACAGTGGCTTGCCTAGCTACTGCGAGTAGGCGCCATCACGATCCCGATGTTGGGGGAAAATCCGGGTCGTGACAATAAGTAACTTCTCGCCTTCTTTTGGCTTCGCCAATAGAGGGGGGTTTGACAAATAGATTTTCAAATCCTTAAGGGCTCGTTGGCAATCTTCATTCCACTCGAAATAATCCTGTTTCTTAATTGCCGAGAAAAATTTAAAGCATTTTTTAGAAGACTTAGGAAAGACCTTCCTAGGGCTGCAATTCTTCTAGTCAATCATTGAGCCTCCTTTTTATTTGTAAGAATGTAGAGTATTTCTTTGATTACTTTAATCTGAGAAAGATTTACCTCAATACCACGGTTAGAAACAAGAAAATCCAAAAATTTACCTGAGGCTATACCAAATGCGCATTTTTCTGGGTTAAGTTTCATATTGTATTTATGCAAAATTTCAAACGTGACAGATAAATGAGAAATGTGATCAGTAGAATGTTGGGTTTTGACAAGCATATCATCTATATATACCTCCATAGTTTTTCCTAAATATTCCTGAAACATTTTAGTGATTAACCTTTGATAGGTTGCACCAGCATTTTTTAGACCAAAGGGCATTACTTTAGAACAGTAAGTCCCCCGGTCTATGATGAAAAAAGCCTTTTCTTCATCATCGGGGTGCATTTTAATTTGTTTGTACCCCGAATATGCATCTAAAAAACTTAGAAGTTCATGACCTGCAGTTGTATCTATCATTTGATCTATATGGAGTAAAGGGAAAGAATCTTTCGGGCAAGATTTATTTAGATCAGTATAATCTACACAAACTCACCACTTACTATTTTTCTTAGGTACGACCACCGTATTGGCTAACCAATCAGGATACTTTACCTCACGGATTGACCCAATTTGTAATAATTTCTGAACTTTATCTTGAATTACTTCATTCTTGAAAGCTCCTTGCTTTCTTTTCTTCTGCTTGATTGGAACAAAAAATGGATCCACGTTGAGTTTATGAGTCATCACCTTCGGTGGTATACCTGTCATATCAGCATGGGACCAAGCAAAATAGTCCCCATTAGTTTTTAAAAATTCAATTAACATACCTCGCATGTCAGGACTTAGATTAACTCTTATGTAAACTTTCCTTTCAGGCCATTGCTCGAATAGTATTACTGTTTCGAGCTCCTCTATTATTGTCTTGATGTTTTTGTTTTCTTCGGGATCCTGAATGACATTAGGTCTTGAGTCTAAATCCGTTTTTTCAGTTGAAATTTAGTTATTATTGCCTCAAACTGTTCCTACGATACTTGTACTTGTCACAACGTTGATACTCCTGGCTGTTTGTTGATCTCCTCGAATTTGACATATTCCTCAAGGCGATGGAAACTTGATAACTTGATGTAGAGTTGATGGGACATCATCCATATCATGAATCCATGGTCTTCCCGTGATTAGGTTATAGGCCATTTCCATATTAACTACCTGATATTTAGTTTCTTTAACGACATTTGCAGCATAAGTTATTAGAATTACTCCACCTATCGTTATCACGTTTGTATTGTCGAAGCCTGATAACGTATGTGCTTTGTGTATCATTCTATCTTCAGCCTGATAACGTATGTGCTTTGTGTATCATTCTATCTTCAGCTTGTATTTCCTGCAATATTCTTAGCAAAATTATATTAGCAGAACTTCCTGGATCAATTAAAACTCGCTTTACATTAGTAACGTGTACGAGTAAGGATATAACTAGTGCATCATTGTGAGTAGTGATCATTCCTTCTGTATCTACATCATCAAAACTCATACTTTTATCCTCTAAGGTTTAGCGTACTCGCTTCCCATGTATAATAACCACTTTAGAAATTTTATTTGAAGCCGTGTACTGTGACGACCCAAAGGGTCATCACTTGTTTTATTAATTATTCCGAGCTTTTGAGGTCTTGAAAACCTCATTTATAGTTGCCTAGATTTGCGTGTACAGTCCGGGCACAAAGTTGGAAAATATTTATGTTGAAATATGTGAAATATGTGAAAAAGTTGAAGAATTTTGATATTAATATTGATATGGTTGACTTTGGTCAACATTTTTGGTAAACGGACCCGGATCCATGATTTGACTATTCCAGAAAATCCGTAGAAAAATATGGAACTTGGGCATATGTCCGAAATTAAAATCCGAGGTCTAGAACCCCGGTAAAAGAATTTTTCTGTTAAATTGTTTTCTGAAAATGTTTAAGGAAAATGAAACTGAATTTTGATTAAAAAGTACTGGTATCGGGCTCATATTTTGGTTCCGACGCCCGGTACAGGTCATATATATTGGTTAAGCGCTTCCTGTAAAGTTTGGTTGAAAACGGACGTCGTTTGACGCATTTCGGCCTTAAATTGGATATTTTGGAAATTATGAAATTTGAAAGAATTCTTGAGTTTTAAGGCTCAATCCATTGATTTTGATGTTATTTTAGCGATTTGATCGCGCGAGCAAGTTCGTATGATGTTTTTGAGTTAGTGTGCATATTTGGTTTGGAGCCTCGAGGGCTCGGGAGTGTTTTGGAGGTGGTTCGGGGTGTTTTTGGATTTGAAAACACAGCAGAAATTCTTGTTTCTGCAGAGGGATTTTGTTCTACGCGATCGCGGCCTCATCCACGCGATCGCACAGCATTGGCCAGTTCTTCTACGCGATCGCAGCATCCCTCACGCGATCGCGTAGCTTCCAGTTCTTCCCCCACGCGATCGCAGTCATGTTCACGCGATCGCATAGGCCAAATAGGCTGCCCGGTGAGTTTCCTCTACGCGATCGCAGCATCCCTCACGCGATCGCGTAGCTTCCAATCTTTTCTCCACGCGATCGCAACCTTTTGCACGCGATCGCATAAGAGGCCGGTCTTTCCTCTACGCGATCGCAGCCCAATTCACGCGATCGCGTAGGGTAAATTTCCGCCCAGTGAATTAATACCCAAAACAGAACACTTACGGGATTTTATCCCATTTTTCACAAAAACCTTTCTTCTCCACAACCCTTAGGCGATCTTTGAGGCATTTCTTCATCAAGTTCATTGGGTAAGTATTGTTTAACTCGTCTTCTTCATTTTTCATCAACATCAATCAAATTCTTAGGCTTAAACATGTGTAAATTGGTTGAAAATCTTGAGAAATGGGTATAGTTAGGGCTTTCAATGAATTTGCGATCTAGACCTCGTTTTGGAGTCGAACTTAAGAACAAATTGTATATTTGAACTCATGGAGGATTGGGTGAACTTATTTTGGTTCGAAACTTGAGTTTCGATTATGTGAGCCCGGGGTCGATTTTTACTATTCCGGGCAGAATGTTGTAAAAATCATATTTAGCAATATGAACTAGTTTGTTAAGTAGAATTGATGATATGAAATCAATTGTGTATAGATACGGTTGGATTGGAGTCAAATTCGAAAGGAAAAGGCATTGCTACGGATTGAATCGTTCGTGAAATTTCGAGGTAAGTGTTTGTTCTATCCTAGTTTGTAGGAATATGAATTTAGTTATGAATAAATTGTTGAATAAGAGTTATTGGTGTTATACCGGTAATGAAGGTAAATTGTTGAAATTATTATAAATTATTGGTTTAAAACCGGTAATTATAAATATTGTTGATATAGAGATTATTGGCTAAATGCCGGTAATATATATATATATATATTTATGAATTGGGATCGTGTGGCGCGCCGACCACTTATATATTTATGAATTGGGATCGTGTGGCACGCCGACCAAAAAGTGACTTAAATCTTGGCATTGGCCATAGTTGCCGGTAGCCTATTGATATATTTGGGAGCGGGTGGTACGCCTACCACAAGATATAAGTATTGATATATTTGGGAGCGGGTGGTACGCCTACCACAAGATATAAGTATTGATATATTTGGGAGCGGGTGGTACGCCTACCACAAGATATAATTACAGTGATAGTTGGGAGCGGGTGGTACGCCTACCACGAGATATGAAATGAGAGAGGAATTGAGACATGGAAGTAAGATTTATTATGTTGATTAGATTATTATGGATATCGTGAGTTATTGGCTGTCATTTCAAAGCAGAGTAATTCCTTATAAATGTATTATATATATATATATATGTCTATATTGCAACTGTACAGGTTTAGGTGGGTGACTGGCCTTAGCCTTGTCACTAGTTCGTTGGGATAGGCCAGGCACTTACCAGCACATGGGGTCGGTTGTGCTGATACTACACTCTGCGCTCTTTTTGCGCAGATACAGGTTACGGACAGCAGCAGCGGCAGTAGAGACTTGTGGATTTTTCAACTACGGAGACTACGAGGTAGCCTTGCAGGCGTCCGCGGGACTCGTTGTCTCTTCTATCTATGCTTTTCATTCTGTTATCTCATGTAATTGAGATAAACAACTTGTATTTTCTTTCAGACAATTATGTGTATTATTCTTAGAAGTTCGTGAGTATTGTGACACCAGTCTTGGGTAGTGTATCATGTTTGGGTTTTCTTTATCATATTTGACTAAGTCTTCCGCTAATTTTGATTATTCCCTGTAATTTATATATTTTTTTAATAATAAGAAATTGGTAACTAATGGAGATGTAATTAATATTTGGCTTGCCTAGCTTCCATTTAGTAGGTGCCATCATGACCCCGATGGTGGGAAATCCGGGTCGTGACAAGTTGGTATCAGAGCACTAGGTTGCACAGGTCTCACAACTCACGAACAACCTTAGTAGAGTCCTGAAGGATCGGTACGGAGACGTCTGTATTTATCCTCCAGAGGCTACAGAGTTAGGAAAATATTCTCTTTATTCTTTCCAGTCGTGCGACTTGATCTTTTGAATGTTAATTGAACTTCTACTCGGTTCTTCCGCAGATGGTAAGGACACGTGCATCCTCATCTACTGACCAGCAGCCCGAGGTCCCAGCAGCGGCAGCTCCTGCTAGGGGTAGAGGCCGAGGTCGAGGCCGTCCTAGAGGACAAGGTAGGGGCAGAGCTCAGCCCCGAGCAGCAGCACGAGTGGCAGAACCTCGGGTTCATATCGAGGAGGAAGTTCCAGCCCCAGCAGCTCCAGTAGGCCCAGCTCAGGTCCCAGGAGGAGCTGTGTTTTCACCGGATCTACAGGATGCTTTGGTCCGTATAGCGGGTTTTATGGATCATATCACCGGAGCGGGTTTATTACCGGTAGCACCGGCCACTTCTCGGTCGGAGGAGGTAATCGGACTCTCGCTACGTGCACTCCGAGCCGGTAATTCCCCGAGCTCGAGGATCGCGTCGATTCGACCGGTTGAGGCGAGTTCGGCCTATTATTGCGACTCCGTCTCATGATGGTGCAGGCCATGTCTGCCGATGCGTTGTGGAGATTGGATAGGTTTACCAAGCTGATTCACTACCACGTTCGGTGGCACTTCTTCGAGAGGATCCACGAGATTTCTATACAGTTTGCCACGAAGTTCTCCGTACTATGGGTATTGTGGAGACTAATGGTGTGGATTTTGCTACTTTTCGGTTATACTGGTTCCGCCAAGACTTGGTGGAGAGATTATTGTCTAACCGGGCCAGCGGGATCGTCATCTTTGACTTGGGAGCAGTTTGCGGAGTTATTCTTAGAGAAGTTCCTTCCGACAACTCGGCGGGAGGTTATGCGCGGACAATTTGAGCGTCTTCATCGGGGTTCTATGTCGTCACACAGTGCGAGACTAGGTTCGTGGACCCTGGCTCGTCATGCTATCATCATACTTCCCACGAGATCGGGAGAGAGTGAGGAGGTTTATTGATGGCTTGAATCGGCCAATTCGGCTACAGATGGCTATGGGGGCAGGAACTGAAATCACTTTTCGGGAGGCGGCTAATGCAGCCCGCCGGATCGAGATGGCTCTGTCACAGGGAGCGAGACATGGATCGGATAAGAGATCTCGTAATTCGGGTAGATTCGGTGGTACCTCGTCCGGAGATAGAGATTTTTATGATAGAGGACATCCTCCTAGGCCTTATCAGTCAGCTCTTCAAGGTTTCTCATGATGCTTCAGGTGATCGTAATTCTCGATCACGCTACTCTGATCAGCAGCCTATCGGTGCACCACCACTTCGCCATTTTCAGCAGCCGATGGCTTGTTTTACGTGCGGTGATCTTGGGCACATTGCAAGGTATTGCCCTCGAGCTTCTGACAGATCCACCAGCCGAGTTCTCGTGCCATGATTCAGGCCCCAGTTCCCTCACAGCCTGCCCGGCCGGCTAGAGGCGGAGGTAGAGGACATAGAGGTGGAGGTAGAGGTCATAGAGGTGGAGCTCGGACCGATAGAGGTAGAGACCAGCCAGCAGCTGATCGTCCTAGAGATACTGCTCAGGGTGGTGGGGCACAGCCCCAATGTTATGCACTTCCCGCCAGACCAGATGCCGAGTCTTCTGATGCCGTCATTACGGGTATTATTTTGGTTTGTGATAGAAAGGCATCAGCATTATTTGACCCTGGGTCTACATATTCGTATGTGTCTTCCTATTTTGCACCATACTTGATTCGGCCCAGTGATCCACTGAGTGTTCCTGTTCATGTGTCTACACCAGTAGGCGACTCTATTGTGGTTGATCGAGTTCATCGGTCATGTATTATAGTAATTGAGGGTCTCGAGACCCGTGCTGATTTATTACTCCTAAATATGGTGGACTTCAATATTATACTAGGCATGGACTGGCTATCTCCGTATCATGCTATTTTAGATTGCCATGCCAAGACTGTGACTTTAGCTCTGCCGAATTTGCCTCGTATAAAGTGGAAAGGAATTTTAGGTCATACTAGCCGTAATGTTATTTCTTATGTTAAAGCTCAGCGTATGGTTGGAAAGGGATGCTTGGCTTATTTGGCCTATGTCCGTGATTCTAGTGCTGAGGTTCCTTCTATTGACTCTGTGCCTGTGGTTCGCGAATTTCTGAAGTATTTCCTTCAGACTTACCAGGTATGCCGCCCGATAGGGACATTGATTTTTGCATTGATTTGGCTCCAGGCACTCAGCCCATTTCCATTCCCCCATATCGTATGGCTCCGCCAGAGTTAAAAGAATTGAAGGAACAGTTGCAGGATTTACTTGAAAAGGGTTTCATTAGACCCAGTGTTTCGCCGTGGGGTGCACCTGTATTATTTGTAAAGAAGAAAGATGGTTCGATGAGAATGTGCATTGACTATCGACGGTTAAACAAGGTGACTATCAAAAATAAATATCCACTTCCGCGAATTGATGATTTATTTGACCAGCTTCAGGGTGCCAAGGTATTTTCAAAGATAGATTTGAGATCTGGCTATCATCAGCTGAAGATTAGGGCATCTGATGTCCCTAAGACCGCGTTCCGCACTCGGTATGGACATTATGAATTTATGGTCATGTCTTTTGGGTTGACAAATGCTCCAGCAGCTTTTATGGAATTAATGAATCGGGTGTTCCGGCCTTATTTAGACTTGTTTGTAATAGTCTTCATTGATGACATATTAATATATTCCGGCAGTCAGGAGGAGCATGCGCAACATCTCAGAGTGGCCTTACAGACTCTGAGAGATAGCCGGCTATATGCAAAATTTTCAAAGTGTGAATTTTGGCTAAGTTCAGTTGCATTCCTGGGTCATATTGTGACGGCAGCAGGTATTCAGGTTGATCCGAAGAAAATTGAGGCAGTCAAGAGCTGGCCTAGACCGATATCAACCACAGATATTTGGAGTTTCTTGGGGTTAGCGGGCTATTATCGCCGATTCGTAGAAGGATTTTCGTCTATTGCAACCCCACTGACCAGATTGACCCAGAAGGGTGTTCAATTTGAATGGTCCGATGAATGTGAGGCGAGCTTTCAAAAGCTCAAGACAACCTTGACCACGACACCGGTATTGGTTTTACCCACAGGTACGGGACCTTATACTGTTTATTGTGATGCTTCCCGTATTGGGCTTGGTGCAGTGTTAATGCAGGATGGCAAAGTTATTGCCTATGCTTCGAGGCAGTTGAAGATTCATGAGAAGAACTATCCAGTGCATGATCTAGAATTGGCGGCGATTATTCACGCATTGAAGATCTGGAGGCATTATTTGTATGGTGTAGCATGTGAAGTATACACCGATCATAAGAGTCTTCGGTATTTGTTTAAGCAGAAAGAGTTGAATATGAGGCAGAGAAGGTGGCTAGAGTTGCTAAAAGACTATGATGTTACTATTTTGTATCACCCAGGTAAGGCCAATGTGGTGGCCGATGCATTGAGTAGAAAGTCTGCCAGCATGGGTAGTCTTGCATATATTTCGGTCAGTCAGAGACCATTTGCTCTAGACGTCCGGGCATTAGCCAACCGGTTTGTGAGATTGGACATTTCTGAGCCTAGCAGGGTGTTAGCCTGCACGGTCGCTCATTCTTCTTTATTAGAGCGTATCCGTGAGAGGCAATTTGATGATCCTCATTTGTGTGAGTTGAGAGATACGGTACAGCGGGGAGGTGCCACACAAGTAAATCTAGATGATGATGGGGTATTGAAATTGCAGGGTCGAGTTTGTGTGCCCAATGTCGAAGGGATTCGAGAGTTAATCTTAGCGGAGGCCCACAGTTCGCGGTATTCTATTCACCCGGGCGCCGCGAAGATGTACCAGGACTTACGTCAGCACTATTGGTGGCGCGGAATGAAGAAAGATATCGTTGCGTATGTCGCTCGGTGTCTAAATTGTCAGCAGGTGAAATATGAGCACCAGAGACCTGGTGGTGTATTCCAAAGGATTGAAATTCCCGAGTGGAAATGGGAGCGGATCACTATGGATTTCGTTACTGGACTTCCTTTGACTCGGAGGAAATTTGATGCTATTTGGGTCATTGTTGATAGGTTGACCAAGTCGGCACACTTTATTCCAGTATCTGTCTCCTACTCGTCGGAGAGGTTAGCGGAGGTTTACATTAGGGAGATTGTTCGTCTCCATGGGGTGCCGGTATCTATTATCTCTTATCGGGGTACGCGGTTTACCTCGCGGTTTTGGAGAGCGGTCCAGCAGAAGTTAGGCATCCAAGTTTAGCTGAGTACAGCTTTTCATCCTTAGACGGATGGTCCGTCCGAGAGGACTATTCAGATTCTAGAGGACATGCGTCGAGCCTGTGTTATCAATTTCGGAGGTTCGTGGGACCAGTTTCTACCATTAGCAGAGTTCGCCTACAATAACGGCTACCAGTCCAGCATCCAGATGGCTCCGTATGAGGCGTTGTATGGTAGGCGATGTCGATCACCAGTTGGATGGTTTGAACCGGGAGAGGCTCGGTTGTTAGGTACAGACTTAGTTCAGGAGGCCTTGGATAAGGTCAAGACTATTCAGGAGAGATTGCGTTCAGCTCAGTCCAGGGAGAAGACTTATGCGGATCGTAAGGTTCGAGATGTAGATTTCATGGTTGGCGAACGAGTATTGCTCCGAGTGTCGCCTATGAAGGGTGTGATGAGGTTTGGGAAGAAGGGCAAGCTCGGCCCTAGGTATATTGGCCCATTTGAGATTCTAGACAGAGTGGGAGGGGTGGCTTACAGATTAGCTTTGCCGCCTAGCTTATCAGCCGTGCATCCAGTTTTTCATGTATCTATGCTTCGGAGATACCACGGCGATCCCACACATGTGTTAGACTTCAGTACTGTCCAATTGGACAATGATCTATCTTACGAGGAGGAGCGGTACCCATCCTAGACCGGCAGGTTCGACAGTTGAGGTCGAAGAGTTATCCTTCTGTGCGTGTTCAGTGGAGAGGTCAGCCTCCTGAGGCATCGACCTGGGAGTCCGAGTTCGATATGCGGAGCCGCTACCCACATTTGTTTCCTGACTCAGGTACTTCATTCTTTTGTCCGTTCGAGGACGAACGGTTGTTTTAGAGGTGGAGATTGTGACGACCCAAAGGATCATCACTTGTTTTATTAATCATTCCGAGCTTTTGAGGTCTTGAAATCCTCATTTATAGTTGCCTAGATTTGCGTGTACAGTCCGGGCATAAAGCTGGAAAATATTTATGTTGAAATATGTGAAATATGTGAAAAAGTTGAAGAATTTTGATATTAATATTGATATGGTTGACTTTGGTCAACATTTTTGGTAAACGGACCGGATCCGTGATTTGACTGTTTCAGAAAATCCGTAGAAAAATATGGAACTTGGGCATATGCCCGGAATTGAAATCCGAGGTCTAGAACCCCGGTAAAAGAATTTTTCTGTTAAATTGTTTTCCGAAAATGTTTAAGGAAAATGAAACTGAATTTTGATTAAAAAGTACTGGTATCGGGCTCGTATTTTGGTTCCGACGCCCGGTACAGGTCATATATATTGGTTAAGCGCTTTCTGTAAAGTTTGGTTGAAAACGGACGTCGTTTGACGCATTTCGGCCTTAAATTGGAAATTTTGGAAATTATGAAATTTGAAAGAATTCTTGAGTTTTAAGGCTCAATCCATTGATTTTGATGTTATTTTAGCGATTTGATCGCGCGAGCAAGTTCGTATGATGTTTTTGAGTTAGTGTGCATATTTGGTTTGGAGCCACGAGGGCTCGGGAGTGTTTCGGAGGTGGTTCGGGGTGTTTTTGGATTTGAAAACACATCAGAAATTCTGCTGTTTCTGCACAGGGATTTTGTACTACGCGATCGCGGCCTCATCCACGCAATCGCACAGCATTGGCCAGTTCTTCTACGCGATCGCAACATCCCTCACGCGATCGCGTAGCTTCCAGTTCTTCCCCCACGCGATCGCAGTCATGTTCACGCGATCGCATAGGCCAAATAGGTTGCCCGGTGAGTTTCCTCTACGCGATCGCGTAGCTTCCAATCTTTTCTCCACGCGATCGCAACCTTTTGCACGCGATCGCATAAGAGGCCAGTCTTTCCTCTACGCGATCGCAGCCCAATTCACGCGATCGCGTAGGGTAAATTTCCGCCCAGTGAATTAATACCCAAAACAGAACACTTACGGGATTTTATCCCATTTTTCACAAAAACCTTTCTTCTCCACAGCCCTTAGGCGATCTTTGAGCCATTTCTTCATCAAGTTCATTGGGTAAGTATTGTTTAACTCGTCTTCTTCATTTTTCATCAACATCAATCAAATTCTTAGGCTTAAACATGTGTAAATTGGTTGAAAATCTTGAGAAATGGGTATAGTTAGGGCTTTCAATGAATTTGCGATCTAGACCTCGTTTTGGAGTCGAACTTAAGAACAAATTGTATATTTGAACTCATGGAGGATTGGGTGAACTTATTTTGGTTCGAAACTTGAGTTTCGATTATGTGGGCCCGGGGTCGATTTTTACTATTCCGGGCAGAATGTTGTAAAAATCATATTTAGCAATATGAACTAGTTTGTTAAGTAGAATTGATGATATGAAATCAATTGTGTATAGATACGGTTGGATTGGAGTCAAATTCGAAAGGAAAAGGCATTGCTACGGATTGAATTGTTCGTGAACTTTCGAGGTAAGTGTTTGTTCTATCCTAGTTTGTAGGAATATGAATTTAGTTATGAATAAATTGTTGAATAAGAGTTATTGGTGTTATACCGGTAATGAAGGTAAATTGTTGAAATTATTATAAATTATTGGTTTAAAACCGGTAATTATAAATATTGTTGATATAGAGATTATTGGCTAAATGCCGGTAATATATATATTTTATGAATTGGGATCGTGTGGCGCGCCGACCACTTATATATATTTATAAATTGGGATCGTGTGGTATGCCGACCACAAAGTGACTTAAATCTTTGCATTGGCCATACGCCTACCACAAGATATAAATATTGATATATTTGGGAGCGGGTGGTACGCCTACCACATGGTAGCCTATTGATATATTTGGGAGCGGGTGGTACGCTACCACAAGATATAATTACGGTGATAGTTGGGAGCGGGTGGTACGCCTACCACGAGATATGAAATGAGAGAGGAATTGAGACATGGAAGTAAGATTTATTATGTTGATTAGATTATTATGGATATCGTGAGTTATTGGCTGTCATTTCAGAGCAGAGTATTTCCTTATAAATGTATTGTATATATATATGTCTATATTGCAACTGTACAGGTTTAAGTGGGTGGCTGGCCTTAGCACGGTCACTAGTTCGGCTGGGATAGGCCGGGCACTTACCGGCACATGGGGTCGGTTGTGTCGATACTACACTCTGCGCTGCTTTTGCGCGGATACGGGTTACGGACAGCAACAGCGGCGGTAGAGACTTGTGGATTTTTCAACTACGGAGACTACGAGGTAGCCTTGCAG